>QLSS01000258.1:0-20888 GCA_024372645.1 Trichomalopsis sarcophagae
GCAGAGAGCTAAAAATTTGGCTATGGGAGTTTTTTTTTATCCCCCATGGAATGGTATATAACATATATACATTTTCCAAGGGGGCCATTTCACCATAGTAACCCGGCTATAGCCTTTGAAGGTCGAGAAAAGTAAATTGGTCGAATTGTGCCTGGATGAATGCTCTCGATTATTTTTGATGTAGTAAATTTGAATTTAATGGAATAAATGTAGGGAACTTTTTTAAAACACATGCATCTGTAGGTATCCAATAAGATTTAAATGTATACAATGTAATTAACTTGATATTAATTCTTTAAGGAGATGTCATCCCAAAAAATACTGTTTTTCTATCATATAAAACTTTTTGAATAAAGTTTGCAAATGAAAATCGAGTCTGTAGCGTCGCAGTGTTAAGTTTAATGAACTAGGAATGAATGGGCGCTCTTGATTCTATCTCTGTCTAATAACACTGGTAGAAAATCTATTATAAGTGTTGAGCGGCACACTAACGTCTGCTAATATTTTATAAGTATGTAACATGTTACTAAATCCCTCAAAACTATTTTTTAATATATATTAATAATGCTCAATGTCGTCATCATTGGTTTGAATAGTGAATTTGAAGAAAAGTTCAGTATAAGAGTGAGTGGGTTTGTCTATCATTACAATGATATTTATTTGCATTATAAAAAAGATATACAACTGAAATGTTACATAGATACTTACTATGCTACCTAGAAAACATGTAACCTACATGATTATGATTTAACTGTTTTCATTCAAATTTTGCTTGTAGATAGTTACAAAGAAACTACCATCTCTAGCAAATTGTATTTCTGGTTTCCAATGTATTTTTACATGAAGAAAGTGATAAGTATTTTAGCTTTTTTTTCAAGGCATTAATTAGAATTTTGACTTTTAACAGTTGTGAGAGATTTTGAGACCGATACCTATTTCTCCATTTTTGCATTTTTTTTTCATTACATGTCGAATACTTTTGTGTTCGACTACAACACCTATGATAATTATTTAGTCGTATAGCATGAGTTTGAATTCACATCAGTGTCGGAGTCGAAATCAGAAGTTTTTCAGTTAAGGTCGATTCAACTTTAAATATCTTTTCACAATCACAAAAGAAATCTATATGCAAAATATGAGCTCTCTAGACCTGTTAGTTTTCGAATGAGAAAAAATGCAAAAATAGAAAAACAGGTATCGGTCTCAAAATCTATCACAACTGTTAAAAGTCAAAATTCTAATTACCTAAAACCTCGAAAAAAAGCCAAAACATTTATCACTTTATCCATGTAAAAATATGCTAGAAACCAGAAATACAATGTGCTAGAGATAGTAGTTTCTGAGTAACTGGCTATAAGTAAAATTTGACCTGCTCAATTAAAAAATTCGCATGAGCCTGGATGTGAAAATATGAACGAAAACAGTTAAATCCGAATCATCTAGGTTACATATTTCCAGGTAACATGTCTAGTAGCCTTTTTACAATTCGAAGAGCATTTAATTATAGACTTAAACTTACTGACTCGGATATTGAACTTTTCTTTAAATTCACCTCTTAAACCTCACCGAGGGCGACTTTGGGCACAGAAACACAGTATATCTTCAAACTCTTTATTCTTTTAATTGAACTTCTCACTGACATTAAAAAAAACTAAATAATATTCACTCACTTTATTACTACTTCAAATAGGGTTATGGTGCCACTTTTAAATACACATGTTGTAATACTACACACTCTTGGTAATGATTAATTTTTACTAAAATTTCTTGCTAGTTATATTACATATATTTTATCTGTTAGAAAGGTTTCCACATTTTATTTTAAACACCTTAAGCATTTCTACCATGGTTATGAGTTTTGACTGTTTTGAGGGTTATAAATTTAAAGCGCGGTTCTGATCTAGTTGCCTAGGCAACCAACCAGCAACCAATCAGAATCACGTATTAAATGCTTCACAACAAAGGCCATAATTTTTTAAAGAGAGGATCGTTCTAGCGAAAAAAAAATTCAATCGGACTTTCTGTTTTTCTATAAGTAGTTCCATATTTTTGTTTTTAATTCTGCATAGTTTAAATTTTTGTTTCCGTATCGATGCGATAAGCGCGTGAAAAGAAGCGACTTTTATAAAGATAACATAGGCTTAATAAAAAGGTTTAATAAATTATAAGGAATAAGTTTATACACCTGATTAACCATACAAGAATATTTCTGTTACCATAATTTACGTGCATTGTGTCTATGGGTAATTTTTCGAAGATTCGTATAAAAAAAAATAAAAAAAAAATCGATGCCGAAAAATACATAAAATAACTGACTCAGCACTCATAAAAGATCATTCAAAATTTTATTTGTCGCTTGTTGTCTTTGCGCCAAAACCACGTGGCGCTCAAAACAGCATCTACGTCTTTAAGGTGGCATCGCGTGACAGGACACATCATAAACAAAAATCGTTGTAAAAAAGAAGCATTATTCACCTCAACGAGCAAAAACTCGATGCATTTTGCCCCGGGCCAAAAGTGGGCGTTCCAGGCCGCGCAAAAAATGCTTTTCGGGAAACAACGATCATTAGCCTCTATAATTTCTCGTTATTTTCCTCGAGAACGTTATGGGGATTTGCGCGAGAATATTTTCTAGTTAATTTGTTCAAAAGATGTATAATTTGTAAGCGTTGCTTTTGACAACGACAGGATTGCTGCCGTTCGCGCGTTTCTAATAGCCGTAATTATGTTAAAGCTTAATGCGCGAATAGTATAATCCAGGCAGGTCGGCTGATTTTTAGCCGAATACGGTGATTTTTAAATTAGAAAATCATTGTGTTTATGCGGGCTCGAAATTACTAGGCGGGTACTTAAACAATTAAAAAGTGCATGAAATATTTATCACGCTGGAGCTTGGTTGACGCGTTAAATGGGACGTTAATATTCTATCGGAGGGGGCGAAAGAGACATTTTCAGTGTGATCACTAATTATATCATCATCTTGAGAGCGCAGTTTTTATCTTATTTGTAAAGAGTGGTGGTGTAAAAAATGCCAGCTTTAAGGTTGATTAATTTTCATCTGCACGTTATTGGCTGATCAAGGTCAAGAACATAAACATTGATTAAAAATTTGTCAAACCTTAACGAGCGTTGCGTCAAATATCTATACGCACAAATATATAATATGTGCAAATCCAAAAAAATCACTATTGGGTATCTGGGTAAAAAAAATTGAAATTTGAGGGCACACATACCAGATCAACCTTTTTAGGTTCCTTAGGCCACCCAGAACTCGAAAAACCTTGGGTTCTCGCGATTTCGAAATACCTATTTTTTTGCTGAGCACTTTAAATTTCTTATGGGAATTTAACATTGGGAAAATAAACGAAAATTAGCCACGGTTCAACGGTGCCCACTCAGTGTCTGAAAGCGCAATCAAAAAATGTGTATTACTAGGATCGACGTATTAAAAAAGAGCTTTAATTTAAGTGCTGGTGAGTTAAAATAGTTGTCTGGGCAAAATGGTATAAAAGGTGAAAATAGCAAAAAATCGTGCAAATTTTGATTTTTTACGAAAATTAGCGATTTTTCCCATTTTTAAAATTTTTACAACTTTTGATCTGAGCGATCAATTTTAACCTTCGGCCCTAAAATTAAACCTCTTTTCTTTTACTTATACTCTTAAAAGTTGGTCTGGTAGATGTGCCCTCAAATTTCAATTTTGTTCACCCAGACCCTCAAAAGTGTCCGTTTTTTCTGGATTTGCACATATAAGTGTTTCCAAGCACATATAGCCGCACCAAAGATCGACTACTAATGTTCATTCCCTCGAGCAATTACACACGAATCTCGGGCTCTCCAAGGCCACGAGCAAATCCAACTTCTTTTTGCCTTGAAGTCGAATGCGCCGTCCATCACGGCTTTCCTAATTCGCACGCAGTATAAAACGAGCAGGTTGCCGTGTGCTCGGGCGCATAATTCATATAACTAGCAGCGCAGGTACAAAGCGCGATCGCGCGATCACCCAGTCAGCGCAGTCGCAGGACCCGTCATAACTCTCTGAAATAGCTAATATACCGCCGCACAGTCGTATAAACGCGAATCGCTCGGCTGTACACTACTACTTATACTACTTGCACGTTAGAATGATTTACGGCTCGGATGTGGAGCCTAAGTGTTGTAAGAGTAGCGCGGGCTGAGGTGCGGAGTGTGTACAGTAAGATGGTTCTCTTGTTTTATTATTTTTTTTTTTAATCGGACTATCAATTAACGATGTGTTGGTTAAAAAAGTAATGAGAGAACTAAGTTACTGCACGTACGTTTTTATATACTTGGTCAGCTGAGACGTCCATGATCGTAAACGAATGTTTTAGTTTAACGTCTATCTTCAGGGAAAAGATAAAGACACTTTCAGCACTAAAAAAGCTAATACTCGAAAAATCAAATTAAGAGATCAAAATTCGCAGGCGGTTTAACTGAACTTCTAGGATTTCACCCCATTTTGTATAATTGAGCATTACAATATTTAAAAGAATGAGAAAATATCGATAACAATAAGTGAAAAACCAAAAAGCAGTTTCGATATAGGTGATAACAAACTACTATATAATATATAGCGGTAAGGGGCTCAAAAAAGTGCCTATGCGCCACATATCTTAGTTGACCTACAGACACGAAGATTGTAAGTGATGAGTTTGCTCAAATCTGCTTTGCTTTGACGTATCGCGAATCGTACGTTTGCCTAACTTACAAACGAACTAATTAGATTGGTCTAGCAACAGATTTTCAATAGTACAATATAATTCACTGTTTGCAAAACTTTATAAAAACTATCTCACACAATAAATTATAAAATTACGAGCTATTGTACTTTGCAGCTTTTGAAGAAATGTGCTTTTTGAGCTTAGCAAAGTATATAGCGCATATAGCATTCCTTAAATTTTATAGTCTTCTGGGGCATTTTTCACGAGAGCTGTACCCTCGCCTCTCTTTGCCAAAATATCCGGGAGATCAACGAACTCGCGGAGAAAGAGACAGCCGAACAGGGACCACTTATAGGCGAATGTGCGGGCCTGTCTCCCCCCGTTGATTATTGGCTCCCGCGATAATGATCGAGCTATGTCTATGGCGCGTCATTGCACTTGGCTCAAGGCAATGCGAGGGTGGTTATTACGTCGAGAAGCGGCGAGAGCAGCCAGAAAGAGTTCGGCTTTGGCTCCTCTCGCGTATATATCATCGGCTGCGTCGAGGGGATGCGTTGCTCGAGGTGATATCGCGCTAGAAGATTCATAAAAAACGATTCTTCGCAGCCGTTACGCTCTCGAGGGGGAGTGCCTTATGGCTGCTGGTCGTAGATTTTGATTAAATTTTCGAGAATGTTGCACGCTGAGAATGCTGTGTTTTGTTTTTGGTTTGTTACTTCAAAGGGTATAAGTGATGCTTTATAAACATGTTTTTTTTTACGCAAGCATCTATTTTTATTAAATCATTTGTATTGTAGGATTATAGCCGTAAATAACTTCGTATCAACGGGTAAGAGTCCTCCCGCACAAATTCATCAGAGCCATTATCAAGCAATGAAAAGGGTTCGACGGGGGGATATTGTCGAGTTGGGGAGGTCAAAAAAGCCAGGAATAAAAGCTACTGACCAATTGTAGTGCATGTGTGTGCGAAAACACAGTCATTGTAGTCGGGAAAAAAATATAAATTGCAGTGGAAAAAGAATGTTACTTAGTGGGGTCGATGATTTACATAGCTGGAGGTTACGAAGAGGGGAAGATTGATCGTGACTGAATACTGAAATTTCTGGGTTTGTTCTTTTAATTGATCCTTCGAGACGGACACGCGGTAGATCTTGAAAAGAATCATGTAATTCCCGTGATTTCACGAGTACTCAAAATCATGAATAATGACATTCAGCGAGTGAGTAAATTGCCTAAATTAGTACCAAACTTTGCTTCAGCAATGAAACAAAAACGAACGTCGTAAGCTTGCACCATATCAAAAAGCATGAAATACCCGGTCTTTCATGTTTTGACCCGCAGGTAAAAGCGCGGGCATCACCGAAAGTCACTTACACACATAGAACCTCGCGCATCCTCGCTGATCCTCGTGGGGGGTCGCGCCTCTTATGTGGCTCAAGAGATGGCGGTGCGAGATCCCGCGCTTGCGCGTACTCACAAAGGAGCGACAAGCTGCTCTCCGTGTCCTTCTTTTTGCGTGCGCCGCGGGTGTTCCGTCCCGCGGGAGTCGCGATTTCGCCAACTTGAGAGCTTTCTCACGAGGCTACGACATCGAGTAGTTTGCTGGAAAGAACTTTTGTATTGATGCGGAGTAGCTGTTTGCTGTTCGCAGCAAATAAATTAATCGAATCGCTGTTTTGTAGCCTATTGGTCATTCGCACACCAGCAAGCTTATAAATTGTAGCTGTTCGATTGAGAATTGTTTTATTTGATCCTATTTCTGCAAATCGTTTGATCAAGCGCGATAAAGTAATAGAAACATGATTACAACAAGTACGTACAAGTACAATCTTGGGTAATTGCAAGTGGAACTGCTTTTACGAATACGCGAATACTTTATTCGCAGAGTGAGATTTAAAATAAAATAACACGCATCGTTACCCGAAAAGCTCACAATATTCCATCAAATTACAAGGCGCGATGACCGCTGTTATTTCGCTCCCGTGTGTAAAGGTGAAGGAACAAAGCAAAAAGAAAAACACAATCAAATATAAGCTATATGCATATATTTGAGACAATAAGTACAAGCATTCAACTTTGAGCTCCGATCGACTCAACTGTCGAATGCCAACTGAAAAATACCGCGGCCAGTCCTCCGCCGATCCCTGCGACCGTTGCCGCCGATCAGCGGAAAAATGAAGTCCCCTCGCATGCAGCTTTCGCCGAGCTAAAACAAAGATGCCATTCATGCATCCGAGAACCGAGGCCCGGCGACGCTAGGACTCGTGTTAATCCGCGCGCCGTCACAAAAAAAGGGTCCGTCGCCGGCCCAAGTTTACAAGCGTGCGCCGCCTTGCATTTCGACACCCGCTCGCTCGCTCGCTTTTCCATGCACTCAGTACTCAACCAGACCATAAAACAAAGGTCTCGTTTATTCCCTCGAACGTGCCTACTTGAGAGTTGCTCTCGCTCAAGCAACACATTTCCTCAAGTGACGAATCCCAAATATACGGCTTTCCTAGGAAATACAAATTCATTCCCGCATTCGCCCAGACCTTCGCCTGTGATACAGGGAAAACTCTCGTGAGAGAAAACCCGCACCGAGAATGTCAATGTATTTCCTGCACATTAAGCTAGATTTATTATAAACTAAACGCGACGCGATACGTTGTCAACCTTTAATCTAATCTTAAAACTAACACACGGCCTGTCCAGGACTGCGAAGGGCCTGCACTCTTCAGAGGCGACCACGCTCCGAGCCAGCCCGCCCCGAGGCAAACAGGTAACGAAGAAAGTTCGCCCTTCTTCTCCCTGGGCCGCACCTTTTACCAGTCCATTCGACTGAGGGTGAGGAAAAGAGACCGCGAAACGATCCTCTCGATCGCCGCGTCGCAGCCATACGTAGCAGCTTCTGATAGGGGCTACGCTAGAGCGTCTGACTATCAGAGCTCGCAGCCGTGGACAAATCTCCGGTGTGTCGGTAACAACCGCAAAGACAAATAATTTTTGTTGAAATCGCTGTATTTTCGTCTTAAATTGTATAATTCCCCTCCTCCAACTTGAGAGAACAAAAACGTTCACCCGACTCGCACTCTTATCAGCCCAACGAACAAGACCATCATCATTATCATCGTCAAGCTAAGCTTAGCCTCCTCCGACGAAGCATTTAACGCTCGGACCCACTGCGGCAACACTTGTCTTGCACCAACTAAAAAGTTGCGGCACGCATTTATAGAGTTTCCTTAATTGTCGCTGGCATGCGTATACGCGGGAGGCTTCCCATTCCTGTCAGCGCGATGCTCATTACCGTTAATTTCAATTATCGCGGAGCCGTGCGTAGGTACTACTGTGACGCAGCCCGAAAATACGCACGAGTCAAGATCAGCGGGATGCCTTTTTCAGGTTTGCTGAAAAAGTGAGAAGCTGCGTGAAATGTCTGGAAGGGTCCTTGGTTGAAATCCTTGCAGGAGAATTTTTTGATGAGATGTATTTTTATTTAGAAAACGTTGTTTTTGTGCTGATTAAGGACAAAAATATGTTTATTGAGTGCTTTAAAGTGTTTTGGATTGAAATTTCTAGTTTTAAACGGCATCCATATCAATTAATTTATTTGAATTTGAAAATATCAGTAACTAGAAAAGCCAATCATTCTTAAATCTAATTCTAAGAACAGAGCTCGATCTAATCCATCGCTAGATGCAATTTTCGTTTAAAAGCTTCAAAATTGTTGATTGGCTAGATTGCCCATTGCCTTACTTTAGTAAATGATACTGCATTCTCATTCCAAACGTACGCGAATAAGAAAATAAAATACCTTACTGGTGCTGTCGCGCCGTGGAAGACTCCGAAACTATCGACCACGCAATAGGTGTTTGTCTCCCGAGCCAAATCTTACGGCAATTGGCAACGTGCTCACTGTGCTGCTCTCGAGCTGCCACCACGATACCGGCTCGTAAACGTTCAATCTCATAAAAAATTTATAAAAATTCTTCAAAGCAGCGTTTAATTTTCACGATACGCCAAGCCTGCGAGCAGTATATCGGCACCGACGCAGAAGCGCGATAAAAAATTATGTCGAGCGATCACGAAGACTCCATGAATTTTTATATACTTCGCGAAGAGCGGAACCGCGACGCAACTGTTGACTCTCCCGTATATCTGCAGCGCTGCGTAATATTAAACCGATCGATCGAGATACGCACTCGAGACAATCAATTTCAACGAAGACTGATGCGTGCGCGGACTTTAGCATAATTGCGCGATTTTTTATACAAACTACCGGTCTGTAATTAAATGCGTGCTTTCTCACAATGAACTGAAGCTTCGATGTGAAAATCAAGATACATTTTTATTGATTAGTTAAGTTTTTAAAACATAGCGTTACAGGTTTCGGAGAAAAAATCGAAATTTATCTTTCATGGCGCGTCGTGTGCGTCCACAAAAATGTATTACACGCAACGCTTATAATGAGCGTAGACTAAACTGCGTTTTTAAAAAATAAAACGTTGCTAAATCTCAAAGCCACTTTAATGCATCACGCAAACACGATTTTCCCATTTGAAATTTTTACAAGCAGGCTCCCACACGTACACCGACTATAAATTCTTCCCCTGAGAATGTATATACATGCGCGACGCAATTGAGATTATAAACAGAGAGTCAGCCTGCGTTAGAGTGGTGACTACGCCAATAGAGTAGATGTTGGCAGTTCATTCGGTGATGATGAGTCCAGCTGCCGGTCATGACGTGTAATGATCGTGGACATGCATCAACATCCTCAATGCTGTTTCATGTGAAATCGCTGCCTGAAAAGGCAACAGTTTATCTTGCGAAAATTTCTATATTCTGTCGTTTTTAGAAAGACTATATATTGAATCTGATGAAATAATCTATTTGTACGTCTTAGATTGTTGCATTTATTAATTATTGTAGACAAAGTGCTTAATTTTCTGGTACGCACTTCCCACCTCGACAGTACTGTACACAAAAGAGATAATTATGATCTATATTTCATTTTATAAGTAAAACTTGAAACATTCAGTTATCAATATTACAAACCAAATTTTCACCACAAGTTGTGCCTTCAGCAGCAGGACCGTCAGCATCGCAATATTTGTAGTCAGTTCGGAAGCAAGATAGTGCGTTGCAAATTCTTTTACCATTCTATGCAAGAATAATTTTTCTAAGAACGATGCTGAATAAATATATTATTATATAGCCGTGTAATCTAGTAGAATACTCACAAAACATGGTGTACTGTATCTAGCTCGTGCACATTGTTGACTGGCGCTCATCAATTTTCCTGAAAGTCCCGGTATGATAGTTGAGCCAACGTTGGGTGCATTTTTTAAACAACTAGCACCACTACTTCTACAAAATTTCATTCACTTTGAATAAACGGAAAATAAAATTTTCCCGTTTTTTAATACGTGGCAGTCTTACAATGAGAATTTGTGCAAAATTTTCTGACTGCAAGTGGACCACTTGAAATTATTTTCTCCTACGCTTGCAGAAGGTGTCATAATATAGCCGTCTCTTATTAAGCAACGTATGGCTTCACCAGTTCCATCGTGTGGTACGCCTAATCTAAATTTATCATATAATAATATTACTCATATGTAAGTATTAGACTTGTTAAGATAAAAGTTTCATTACAGGTGAGCTATTTCATGAGTAGCAACGATGATTCCCCCAAATCCACCGTTGTCCTCGATGATCGCTGTATTGAGATGTGAATGACAAGTTTTTCCAAGTAAAGAAAGTCCTTTAGAAGAAAATTTGTAATTTAACAGAGTTGTTTACTGCAATACGGTGTACAGGAATGAAAATAATACAGTGTACATTATCTTACCTACAATATTCGAATAACAAATATCTGCAGCACCAACAGAGCAAATATCTTCTCTGAATAAAAAAAAAAGATCGTTAACTCGATGAGATTGTAGGAACAGTTATAATTAAACTTACTCACGTGGTCATTGTCACTGCTATATCATAATTTTTTAAACGTTTCTCGTAAAGGAAATATTTTCCTCCTTCGAAGAGGACTTTGTTTGCATTAACATATCCTCTACTATTTTTACTTTGTTGAACATAGTACAAGGCATTTGGATCCTATTTAAAAAAGACAATGATTCATCAAACGTTTTAATCGAGTTATAATTTATGTGTATTTACCTTAGATAGGATTATTCCAGCAATGTTGACATAAACTGTGGGTGACGTGATTAACTCGTAACGTAAATTCACTCCGTTCCAGAAACTGACAACGTAATTGAGAGCATCTGCGATATTTTCGGCAAGTTTTCTGAGAATTTATGATAAATTATTTATAAATTGTTGTTTGGATCATTTTTTGAGAAACTCAAAGGTTTGCAAACAACTTACCTATATAATCCATGATCGACCACCACTAATATTTCCAGGAAAAGTTCGTCTAACCCTTTTGTTTGTTTTTTCAGAAGTTTATGGCTATCTTCATCATTCCTGTTATCTAGAAACTGAATAAAAAGATCGCATTTTACGCAGATTATTGATCGTAAAATATATTGAATATAAAATACTCACATGCAAGGTTGCATTATTTTCTGACAAGCCGGCTTCTTCTAGAGCCTAAAAAATAAAATATTGTAAAATATAAGAAGGGTGTACCCGTCGCAATTTCCCAAATTGAAATCTATGAATTAACTTATTACATTTGGAATTATACTGAGTCGAGGACTTTCAGAATCTGCCGAATTAGATTCTAAAAACCACACTGGTGTATTCGATCCAATAAAAAATTCATTGCTACTAAGTACAGACACAGCTAATCCAAGTACAGAAACTATTAACAGACTATGTTTATTCATGATGAAAGAAATACATTAAAAATCAAAAATTAAAAAAAAAACAATCATTCACGTAGTTACAATCAGACAATCGAGAAGAGACTGAGTCGATAATTACATATCGAAGAATTAGAGTAGTCAGCTTCAGTGGCGTCCAAGTAGTAAGTGCAGCTGTATCAACATAAACTCCGTGATGCGATGCATAATATTGTGACGTTTATAAATCATTTATCCTAATTCGTTATGAAATTCGATTATAACAGGTGTACAGATATTTTCAAGGGACAAACAATAACTTGCTTCACTTTAATGGGCTTAAGTGACGAAATATGCAGCGAAAGTTACACGTTCTCCTCGGTGATTATTCACAATCCCGCTAGAAGCACTAAAAAATATTTCTTAAAATATGAACGTATTTCCGAGACAAATCACACGACGAAAGCGTCCGCTCTATCAAAAACTTCATAACAGCGTGCATGCACTCGTACTCCATTAAAACGCTCTCGTGCCCTCGCACGTCATCTCGCTGTAATACGGAATACCGCACGCCTGAAATCGTTTCACCCCTTGGAAAAAAAAACTGATTGCGAAACGACAAGCCATCCGACGCACGCCATATCTCTCAAAATCCAAAAAAACCTCTCTCTCTCTCTCTCACTAGATAAACTAGCTCTCCTAGGCTTAAACGGCATTATACGTCATTTCGAGCTCAGCCTCGAGAATTTCATCACGCTGATTCATTTGCCCCCTTCTGGCCTCATCCTCCTCCTCGCTGCTGAAATCTCGGGTTTCATATCCGTACGCGAGCGTAATAAATACGCCTGCATAGTGCGAATTCGCGCAGCGCATTCATACACATAAATATAGTTGGAGAGAGCCGAGAGCTTCATATATGCGGCAGCGGCTCGTCCCCCGCGCGCGCGAGCGAATAAATAAATGAACGCAGTGCGGCACCGTAAGTCACGCTAATTTACATCGTGTGCGGGAGGCAGCCGCGAATTCGCGAGAGAGAGAGAGAGAGAGAGAGAGAGAGAGAGAGAGAGAGAGAGAGAAAGAGTGAGAGAGAGAGATGGAGAGAGCGCCAATTGAGAGAAAATTGAATTTATAATTTCTGTAATAAAGTTTCAGCGGGAGCGAGCGAGCGGGAATTTATGCGTTTTTGATTGCGAAACGTGAATTATTTAAGCTTTTGCGATAATTCAGGCACCGCGATTTTTGCCTTTGTTGCATATCTTTTCGCCGCGGTTACTTCGTGTAGTGGATCATCGTTCGGTGGGGGAAGGTATGGAGCAGAGAGCTCTCTCGCGGTATGCGCAGGAATAGTGAGGGTAATTAGCGAGTGGAATAAATTTGATATCTGGATTTTTGGAGTCAGCGTTATTTATGGCGATACCATTATTCATGGTGAATTCATTCGAGCACATTTTCTATATGGCCTTTTCGTTCGGCTTCGATCCGTGACGATTTTTCATTCCATACACGTGTACGAATACCGCGCGTATTAAAAACTTCCCACAACGTTTAACTACATGAGGAAAAACCTAGATCCATTAAGAACCAGAGGAGCATAATAAAATCCCAGCACCCAGCAGCACTCGCTACCCGTATTACGTCTCTGTACAGGTAGACGCCGAACGAGCCTTGGAGAGGAAAAAAATCGAGCACCGCCTCTTCTAGGCGTGCACGCCTCCTTTCCGACCGTGAAAAAGCCGCGGCTCGCGTACGCGCGATCGCAATTATCCGCATCATTACCGCCTATGAATATTCACGGTGGTCTCGGACTGAAATTATGCAGGGGAAGAGAGCGAGGGAGAGAGCGAGTGTGCAAACAAGTGGCGCTTGGGTGGGCGGCGCGCAGGTGCTTATGGGCTTTGTCGGGGTAGTTGTAAACGCGGACGGAGACTTCGATAATGAAGAGTTTGATCGTGAAGTTTGATTACTGCATATGTTTTGGCGATGTGAGTGTGGGTATGTAGAACGGAAAAATTGGATGAAGGATAATTTTGTGAGATTGTGCAGTATCCAAATCACCTCATACAGAGTGAAACAATGTAATTTTGAACTGGTTCAGCCTTGTCCCATAACGTAAACTGTATGAGTCTCCGATCAACGAAAGTATAGGTGAGGCTTGAATACTTTTCAATCCCTCTTGTCCTAGTACTGCCTTCTTGGGCCGCTCATGCTTCAGTTGTTGTTTAGCTCTGATAGCCGATGCCAATGACAAATTAAAAAAAGAGAAGAAATCTATTGTTGCCTTGATCTACTGTTATATAGCAGGGCATTAGTTATTTGTAAATGAAATTCAACGATAGTTATAGTATTATCGTATACCTATGACATCATAATATGTGCTAGTGCAACGAAATAAAGACGTTGCTGCACAATCCATGCAAAGCCTCATCGAAACAGACATAACGCCACAAATCCGATTTCCCATATTGTCATCTGGATTTATACAACATTTCTCGATGATTTACAGGTGTCTCCTACAATAGCCGCAGCGCACTTTAAGATTGCACCGCTCCACAGCGCCATTAACCAAACACACACGTATATAAGTATACTTATATACTCAACGAAAAGTGCAGCAAGCGCTCTCCCACGACACGCGGCATTCCCGAGTATCAGACACAAACACGCATAAACGCCGACTCCCACGACGATAAATCTCGATCTTATTTGCGCTAGCGCGCAGACATAAATCCCGAAGCTCAGGCCTGCGCGGATTGTCCGCGATCGTACAAAGCGCGTCTGGACTTCACCCACGCGTGTGCTATTCGCTCCGTGCGGTCAGTTGGAGGAGAGGGCTGGTGCTGATGGCACTTTTAACACGTAGTCTTATGGGCGGCTCCAGGTTTTATGCCTGCGGCGGCCGCTTGTACTACTTTTTTTCCATAAGATTTAACATGGAACTTCCACTTTTTTAGTGGCGCCACGGTAAACGCACGAAGCGAATAGTTGCGTGCGACGGGAATACGGCAAAGATGATTTTTTTTACTTCCCGCGCATCACGCAGGATTGCGGAACTGAACTGTGTGCCGCGCTAGTAGGCGATGTGATGAGGGTGAGGTTCGCAAGACTGCGAGGGGGGGGGGGGCAATTTACGAGTGGATTCGCTGTTTTAGGAGGCTATTAGTAGGACGCGCAGCGATAAATGCCTCTACGGATCGGAAGATTTGTCGACGGTTATTGGGTGATTCACTGCGGCGATGATGCTGTGCCGTGGGGGATTATGGCTTTATCCTCTTTAAGACAAGAAATCGGGGAATTTCTTGATTTTTCATTTCGGTTCTTCTTACTCATTCGTAATGTAAATATTTTCATTCACGCTACATGGGCAGAACATTTCAATTTCGATCCGTGTGCTGAAACTGTCAGTCGCACTCGATTCCATTTCATAAACACAGATTGAGCAGAGAAAATCACAACAGGATTATGTGAAAATAAACAAAAAGCCTCCTTTACGCCACATAAATCGCAGGCAGCCTAACTTGCCGTACCGAGGCGCATCAGTGCACATGACACAGCGTGCGCTTCGAGTCCTCTCTCTCTCTCACTCTCTCTCTCTCTCTCACTCTGTCTCTCTCTCTCTCTCTCTCTCTCTCTCTCTCTCTCTCTCTCTCTCTCGCTTTGCAAAATTAATTGGCGGCCTAGGGTCAGCACTCGAGACCCGGCGATATTTCACGCCTTCGAATAGGTCACGGCGTGCGCTCGCGAGACAGACGCTGGATTATCGTGGAAATGCCTACGCAGGGACCACCTGTGTCGCTCCTCTCTCGCGTCTTCCCTAACAATGTGTCCTGTTCGCCGCGCGACGGGAAGAGAAAAAGCGCGTCACCCGCGCATACAGGCTCCCGCGGCATATAAATGATGAATTATGCTTTTCTGAGCCAGCTCGGGGAAGCGCACGTACACACGGACACACGCACGTACGTGATTCAATGCCTCAGCTGACTTTCAAAAGCGGGAGGTCGAGCTAGGAAAAATCGGGAATTCACCGACGACGAGAGAGGAACGGAGATTTTGCGAGCGAGAGACGACGAGATGCGGGGTATTGTGCGATAGAAAGAAGCGCTCGGTCTATGGGAATACGATAGCTATGATTGTCCGTGTGGTTATTGATTGCTTATTGATGTCTTTTGGAAAATTCGCCTTTTTATGGGTGTATCGGTGTATCATATAAACTCGCGGAAATTGATAAATCTCGAGTCCGTTTGATACTAGTTTGAGCGGTGTTGGATCGGATCGATGAATATAACAATAATAAAGTAAATCTGTTGGCGTCGATTGTTTGGAAAGGAACAATATAAAGCAGTCGATCGGTATCATCGCATGCTGATGTCATTAAATTTTTTAAGCCGACAAAGCCGCCTATTGTAGCGCGCAAGTGAGGCCGTTTGTCGCCTTATAATTATAACAAATTGAATCGATCGCCTATGCTTCACAACCCTGTGGGAAAGATGGTAGGATTAAAGGCTTGTACGACGTTCGTTTCTTCACACGCACGCTGAATCGATGATTTTCCTCGATCTTAAATCCGTCAGCCAACCGAATGATTTCTTCTCAAAGTGCACGCAACTTTCTCTCCCGCAAAACTTAATCCTTATACATCCAGCGCATCTGAAAGAAAGAAAGCGCATAGTCGTCTTTCTCACAGTATGTCAGGGCCTCGAATTTGCATAAACACAAAACCAGCTGCGTAACTCCGCTCGAGTTATGTCTTCCTCGATATAGCCCAGTGCGCAGCGTCCGGAGAAAAAACAGCTCAGTGAGCCCTCAGCGAAATTAAGCGTACCGTTCGCGCACCTCCGAAAAAGCGCCTCGTCCGTGCAATAAACAATGTCACTCGGGGGCAGCAGCGCGAGTGTACGCGATAATAAAAAGCAAGCGCTTTATAGGAACGCCGTTAAAGAGATCGTTTATTGTCATGCATATGTGCGCGCGAGAGCGGCTTTACGATCGGCGCTCGCTGCAATCGTCGTCGATACAGTTTTTGCGGAGCAGCGCAGTCGTGCGAGTCATCCTCGGCTTTTACGAGAGAGAGAGAGAGAGAGAGAGAGAGAGAGAGAGAGAGAGAGAGAGTAATTGCCCGATAATTATTTCGGCTGCGCTTTTTGTACGCCCGTGGAGAGAGGGAAGGAGAAAAAGGGGATGACGGCTTTTATGGCGCGTAAACGACCGACGCCGCCAGAAATGAGTGTACGGAGGCTAAAAACGCTAATGCGCCTCATGCGTAGTGGCGGCGCATGCGTGTAAGTGCGACGGGATCCGAGTCTCCAGAAGAGCTGTATTAAGATTGTGGGATAGTCTCGTATTTTTTCTTCAAGGCGAAAGGTTGATGCCAAGGGATGATAGCGTTTGATGCAATTTTTTTTTCGGGAGTCGACGAAAAAATCGTGCGTCAATTAGAGCAGCCAAAATTCGTTCTTCAAAGTGGAGCAAAAAATCAACTTTTATCGAGAACTTCGAGGTAGTACGCGACTGAATAAAATATTTATCGCAATGCAGTGCCCAAGCACTCTCGAAATTGAATATCATGCACCGCCAAAGAAATGCCCACAGAGTCCAAATCGCGCTCTCGATTGTCTCCGGAGAGGCCCACGCACAATCTCATGACTTCATACTAATACACCTGACAATCTCCTCGCGCGATAAGGACAAATGACCGGGCGTGTATGTTTATAACGGTACCCGCGATACGGCTGCCGCCGTACACTCGCTTTTATAATGCGCCGAAAGCGATGTATTCTCGGGTCGAATTTTCGCGAGGCTTTAATCTGATCAACCTCTCCCTCAGCTCTCTATCCTTTTTTTCGCCGCGCCGTTGTAAGTAAGAGTTGTCGGCCGATTTATAAATTGCTGCGGTCCTCTCGAGATGGCTGTTATCCTCTCACGGGATCGCTCGTGTAGAACAGGAGATAAAGGGTTTCTTTTCTTTCCAGATTTGGATTCTGGCGTGGAGGAGATGCTGACTGTTTTTTCTTAGAGATATATTGTAAGCGGTGACAGGCAGGCACGGGTACGGCAGTGGGTTCCACGTGTAATACGAATACTTTGAACGAGATTTTTATAATCATACTAAGTTTTGGAACAAAGTTTAGAGCAAGAAAATGAAGTAATAGTCAAGAGCATGTAGGGATACAAAATTTTATTTTGGTATTAAAAGCGTCAGCGCTGCGAATAACTTCCTTGCAGTAAATTTTACCAACTGGATGCAATGCACGTTGCGAAGCAGAGCTTTTCTTTATGCGCAATGTTCAACAATAGCTTATTGATTTGAGAACTGAATAATTTTGACACTTATTTTATGAATCGCAAACTATAATTAGAAAAAAGAGAGTTCAAGTTTCTGTCTCATCGCGTCGATTTTCATTCTTCTCTGCACAGCTCAACTGTGTGAGAGTCTATAGTTGGCTAATGTAAAGCGAACTGCGAAGCGGCGTAAATCGAGTATATATTTATATATTTCTACGAAAACGCGCTAACGCCGGCGTATCTAAGTCCGCGTGGGATATATGGCTTTTCAACTAGGGAAAGAATACGCGACGTGTGGAAAATAAAGTAAGGGTTATGTGCCGCCGCCGTTATTTCGGAGCTGGAGCACGTAATATCGCTTCGTTATTCAGCGCTAATGATGCCGTGTCAGGGTAGGATAAATTTATAGTGTTTTCACGTATTGAAAAATCATCGTTTAGTTCTTTCTTTTGAAATTGTATGAATTGTCTCATACGTACAGGTAAGTAGCCTCCCTCTTAATTTTCGGCACATACGGCACATCATTTCCAAAGCATAAACTTGTCTCATACAAACTGCTTTATGTAGACATGGATAAACCAAAGAGAAAGAAGAAAAAGACAGAGAAGAAGAAAGAGGGTAAAAGGCCACGAGGAAGGTCGTAGATTAATCTCGCGAGCGCGAGCGTTATCTCCTGCGACTCGTAGACATGCTTCCCTCGCTCTGTAAACATCGGGGCTTATCTTCACGTGGAACAACTGGAACTCGCGCATACAATTGCACCGCAAGTGCCGCCGATGTACTTGTCCCTACGCGTGTGTTGTAGACCCGGACCGCTGCTGCTGCTGCTGAAGTAAGAATTGATTATGTCGAACTAGCTCAGTATGAGATAGAAAGAGTCTTGTGACAGTCGTTCTTTACAAAATTTCTCTGAGATACATGTAGTCGCGGCTAAAAATACGTGGTATCCCGTCCTCGACACCGAAACAATGCGAATTAATCAGGGAAAGAGGCCTATCGTCCCCACGAAAAAAGTCTCTTCCGCCAGCGGTATTAAAATTCCCCCGGGAGGAGGTTCACACACAAGGAATCGCCGTCTTAACGATCGGCGTCGGATGCTTAATACGTCGCGCGGACAGGCACGTCGCGTTGGCGGCGTCGGCTCCTTTGAGGGCTTTAGCCTAATAAATTAATCTATTAGCGCTGGGCCTCCGCGTAATCCCCAATTAGGACGAAATTGATTACGCCGGATTAGCGGCCGTCCGCCGACCAAAGGCCTATCTGCGCGACTTCGTCTTTCTCTCCCGAGTTTCTATATTTGCGTGTCTCTGATGCGCGTATCTGTATATGTGTGCATGTTTGGGGGGAGATTTTTGCGGTCGACGGCGGTGACCGCGGCGGCGAATTGCGCGCTACAGCGCTTTATCGGGGAAATCTTGCCGCTTGTAATTGAATGGATTCGCTAAAGATTAGGGGGAGTTGCGCGTCTCGCTGAGTTGTACGCTTTTTGTCTTTGCGGTGGCGTATATTGAGGTGTTGATTGTTGCGGTGTCCTGCGAAATGCAGTTGTCGAAGCTTAACAGGCTTATTCGCAGGTATAGCTGCAATATATACTGAAAGGATGGTTTCGTGCGTCTATTAATTCGGAGATTCGAGAAAATTTCATGAAAGTATAGAAATATCGTTTGGTGGATTCGGAGATTTATCTTATTTTAAGAGATTCAGTGAACTTTCCTCGTTTGAAGTCGATAATTTTGACACAGTGTAGGACTTAAAAAGTCAGTTTCGTCAGAGTCTATTTCTACAAGAGATAGTGAAGCTATCGAGTATTGATGTCAGGGAGCTACAATATAAATATTCAAATCGGTATCAATGCCGATAAGCGTAAGTGTCATCAATGCTCCGTGAGATTAATCCCACTACCAATAACAAAGTCCCACTTTTTCCTCCAAATACAAACTCCATCGGCACAAGCAAAATACCAGATACCGTCTCCCATCGTTACATTATAGCAACTCAGTACGTAAACGTATACAAACAATTTACCAGTGTCACCGCAGCAGCGCAAATTAATTAGCGGCGTAATTAATGACCAAAAAAACTACCGTAAAACACGGGTTTAATGAAATTTTAAAGCACGATACACTCGTGTGCAGCCATTTGTTTTGCAGCCCCTGCTTGGGCGCATATAATTAACTTTTGACTTTTGCGCTTGCGGAGTCCCTCTTTATAATCCCTGGAGCAGTGCGCGACGAAAATTTTGTGTTCTCCCACGCTTGAGGGGACGCGCAACAAATTGTCCTCCGGACCGCGTAGTAGTGCCGCTCGTTCGAATATCGCGGGCGATATGCGATTCATAAATCAGCAGATAAGATCGCGAGGATCCGATTATGGATGTTATCTGTGCGCGGATAGGGATGACGTCTGCTTTTTTTAGTTTTTGCTTTCTTCCTCACGGCGAGGCTCGTTTGTTTTTTAATTAGGCGATCCTTCTTTATTATACGTGGACGAGTTTAATGGCAATTAGATGGAATTAGAGGATACGCGCGATGGACGTCATTAGTCTTGCGGGGGATCCTTTGGGAGATAGGTGGTGTTATTGATCGAGTAGAGGTTTTGAGAAATCAGTCATGGGAGAGATTACATCTTCTGTGCTAATGAGCTGGGTTTGTTGGGGCCTATATTTAGATGGAAAAGTAGGAAATATGATTATTTTTTATTAATTTCAGGTAGATACGTTAATAGAGATGTAAATAGTTTTTCATTTTTAGAAAGCAAAACTAATCGTTAAATAGGTAAATCTTCATGATTTCTGCCAAGAGTCTATAATAAGATGCAAATTAATTGCAAATGAAGCACACATTTTTATCACTTCGCGATGATCTACAGTATTATTTAGTACATGGTTAGCTAAATTTTATCAGATAATTTTTGTTATGCCATTATAGTTGCCAATTAGATGAGTAACCAGTATATATCGACGGCTGACTGGAAGATCACCGTATCTCAGCCACGGCTTCGAAAACGCCGTATCCCAGCGGTGGCTTCGGGATCGCCGTATCTCAGCCGAGGCTTCGGAAATACCGTATCTGAGCCGCAGCTTCGGACACGCCGTACTGGGACGCGATTTTTTTTCCTCAAATTTTGTAGTGGCAGCACTGCG
>QLSS01000258.1:21288-32829 GCA_024372645.1 Trichomalopsis sarcophagae
TGAGATACGGCGATCCCGAAGCCACCGCCGGGATACGGCGTTCTCGAAGCCGCGGCTGAGATACGGTGATCTTCCAGTCAGCCGTCGATATGTAGTTTATATGGTCTGGGATTTTCCTAAACTTTTGATTACTGCTGCATTGCTTATCGTTCTACTGCAAGTTATGTTGGTGAATACGAACACTCCTAAATCAGCTTGCACTATCACATTTACGCAGTAGCCGACTACTTAAAGCTCAGAGTTTTCGTGATTCTTCGTCAGTCACGGTTCCGCTGTCGATGAGCAACTAAGCAAGCGTCAAATAAGTAGCTGTTATAATTTTCAAGTCCAAACAAAAGGTAGGAAACTACGTAATCGAATAATTAACTTTTGTGCTAAAAATCGTGCTGGAATATAGAGAATAATGTTACATCACCAAAATGTAAAACACGAAGTAAATCTAAAAATAAATCATTTGTATAAATTTCGATTGTGTATTATATAAAATAAGTTTTTTACTCATGTATGCATCATATATACGTGCTAGCTTTGTTTAATGTAATCTTGGACCGGTGTATGCGTTTTCGAATCAGTTGTTTCAGAACGTCAATTATTACATAGTAATAAATTGATTATTATAAATATTACACTTCCTGAAAAAATTATTAAAAATCTTAAACATTTACAGAATTAAGATGAAGTTTCTAATTGTTGCACTGTTGATGGCCGTCGTGGTGGTTCAAGTCCTCGCAGATGACGAATGGGAGCAATACAAAGTAATTTTCGAATAAAAGTATCATCGAGTAGCAGTTAAAAATATAATTTATAATACTATCGTTCTTCGTTACAGATAAAGTTTAACAAAAAATACGCGAACCCGGAAGAAGAACAACGTAGATACAATATTTACTTGGATACCAAAAAAAAAGTCGAAGAACACAATGTTAAGTACAACAATGGTGAAGTGTCTTTCTCGTTTGGTATCAACCATTTCGCTGACTGGGTAAGTTTTGTGTTGCATTACTACGAACCAATTGAAAAAGGTGTACGAGTAGGTAATTGATAAAATTAAATTTTTTTGTGTACTTATTTAGACCCCCGAAGAGTTGAAGAGCATGCACGGGCTCAGACTTCCGGAGCAGAAGGTATAGACTGAATAGTTTATCTTTAAAGTAATCGTTATCTGTGTTAACAAAGATTTGTATCTATAAAACGTTAAAATGATCTATTCGAATACAACCATTGATGATATTTAAATAATTTTCGAGTTGAACAATAAAAGCTTTCATGTGATATATATTCAATTAAGCTTTGCTTCTTCCCTACCATCGATGCAAAGAACAAATCCTTAATCCGTGTAATATTTATATTTCAGTCTAAATCCGAACACAAGCAGAAAGCCGAAGCCTTCATAAGGCCAGGCTAAGAACAGCAAAACCAAACTCCCGAAAATCGCTCATTTCCATACTTATATTCCATCGATTCCTCCAGTGCGTCGATTAATCTACTCTGGTGGATAAGACCTATTTGTTGCTACTCGCGCATTTTCGTTCGAATGATCATTCAGATGAGTCGCGCCTCTCATCGCTTTAATAAACCGGCTGCCGTGCGCAATCTTAATAGCGAGAATTAGTCAGCGCAAGCCTCGGACTAATTAGGGTAGTCAGATTTGTCCCGAGTTGTGGAAGATGTAAGAAGCCGCCGGTGTACCGGTGACTCAACCTTTTTTAAACTGATCCAACATAAATAGTCACTTCAAATCTGGAATAATTGATCGATGGATGTGCGTGATTCTGGTGACCACTCGTTTATCATCGTATAGTTTTAAAACTAAATAAAGTACAAAATACTTGATAAATCCATGCATTCTAAAAATAATCATTCCCCCTGTAAACCCATCCTGATTTTTAATTCCTGTTCATCCATATATGCGTGTGCGTGTGCATGAGCCATTCTACAATAAGTCGGAAACTTTACGTTCGAAAAATCGAGGTCTTGTATTTTCGACCAAGTTTTTTACATGCGCTTGTACATACGCGGGGTCATCCTCAGCTGCCCTCGTAGAGTGGAGAGATGGTTCACTTAATGGGATGTCGTTCCAGAAAACACTGTTTCTCTATTACATAAAACTTTTTGAATAAAGTTTGCAAATGAAAACCGAGTCTGTAGCGCCGCAGTATCAAGTTTAATGAATCGTTCTACCGAAAGAAAATTTCTATCAAACTTTCTGTTTTTCTAGAAGTTTGGAAATACAAAATACCCCGTGGCGGATTTGCGAAGCTTTTGGATCGACATCCCCTTAAGTTGCAACTTAAGTCATGACTTAAATATTATTTAAAAAAAAGTTACTACCCAAATTATGACTTGAGTTAATACTTAAAATTTTTAAATTAAAATTATAACTAAAGTTATAAATTAAGTTGTAACTTGAGTGATTATTTTTTGGTACTTGAATAGTTACTGTGAAGATTCACAAAATAAGCCATACGTAAGCCAAGGCTTCTGACAATACCGTTAAAAATGAATAATTCAACCGAGAAAAATTGTCAATCAGACTTTTAGATTCTTTGGTATTACGAATGAGTGTTATTAAACGATTTGTATATGTAAGAATTATAAACTCTTTCATTTCGCAAAATACTTACAAAAAAAGGAATACTTCGAAAAACAAAAACTTTGGCGCATACAGCAAATATGTTAATGAGTAATTTACACCGCTGCATCGAATAATTGCTCTCTCTAATCGTCGAGTAGCAGCCTCGTAAGAAGAACGCGGCTCAAATCAATAGTCATTAGTCACGCGAATCACGAATGCATCGTTGCGATGTGCTCACGTGTACGTTATATTGCCGGCTGATCAGTATAGAAAAGCACCGCGCCCCGAAGCTACGCTGTATGCACGAGCGTGAATCTCGCAACTCATTTTGCATATACGCCCTTTAAGTATATTCACTTATCACTAGCGAGAAAGTATGCCCGATGTTTATGCGCGTTGCTACCGTTGAGCTCTGTGTGTACTCTCACACGATTGAGGGTCTATTAGGCATAATATGCTATAATTGCTAATGACTGGCAATTGTTAATGACTGGCAATAGTTAATAACGTGTGCTCGGCATATCAGGGAGGAATCATTAATCGATGCATTCTACACACCTATTTTGTGGTATTCACTTACCATCTACGCTCAAAAAATTAGCACAGAAAAACTCGTGCCTCAACAATCATGAAACTCCCAACACCCTGCAGCTAGAGGCTGGTGCATGTGCGGCACGAGGTTCATCCTCTGCCACGTGCCCGCTTGTCCCTCGGCGAAATGTTGTGCCTGCGCTCGAACCTGTCACGGCGAGTACACTCCTGCACATGAGCATTAAAATCTCTCTCGAGTGTTTTCCCCATATAGCTAGATGCACGCGTATATACGGCAAAAACAGCAACGGCAGCAACACCCGAAGCGAACGATCGCTTTGCCCCACGACCCCATCAATCACCGACAAATCATACACCGCTGCGGCGGCGGCAGAAGCAACAGGTTGCTCCTCGCGCCCGGTACGAGGCTGCTTCTGCTCTTTCATTTGCGAGTGCGATTATTACCTCGGGCGTTGCGCAGCTGAGGAAGTGGGTAGGTTGGCGGAGGGGTAATTGCAGCCGAGGGGAGAGAGCGAGCTAAGAGGCAAAGAGGATGTGTATGTATAATACAAAGGTGGCCGGAATTTTCGGATGAGTGATACGCTTTTGGAGAGATATTACGCCGGCGCTGCGATGATTATTGGTATTCGAAGGGGTTTTTCGAGTGGGGGGTGAGGTCCTGGACGAAAATTCGTTGGAGAAGCGCTTGTACAATAATTTCATTTGTATCGCTAGAAGTTGATCTTAAGATTCCTTGAAATTCTTGGAAGTCGATTTTTTCTTCCGATAACTTACACCCGGAATCGCTGTCTGTTCTTACAACCGCGTCATCGAATCTTTTCCACGTGGCTCCATTCAACTAGAATCAACAAAATTTATACTCCATCGAGCAAAGATCATCCGAGCGTAAAAGGCGCGTGCGCGCGTTAATGGAAACCGCGTTAATGGCTCATCGTATCCGTGCAAAATCAACTTGATTCGCGCGCCTTCCCGAAACTCGAGCCCCTCTTTTTTCTCTCTATCGTGCGCGCGCGTCTCAATAGCAACTCTTATATACGTATATACACGTATACATATATCTATAGGTTCGCGTATATTTTAAAGAGAAAGAGCGATTGCGCGTCTCCCTAATGAAACGTCAGCGATTACGCGCGCGCCGCGGAAGATTGATCGTCCTTTTGAGCGTGGACTGAACGGTTCGACGAACGAACGTATATGTATACGTGCACCTGAAGTGTAGGACAGCTGAATACGCGCGGCCTCGACCTATCCTCGAGCTTGAACTTGAATTCTTGTGCGGAGCGTTTCCGGATTGATTAGCATTCCGCTGGAGTGGAGGTCGGGTGATAATTGATGCTAAATTGGATTTGATTTTTGCACGGCTTGATTGATTCATAGATTTATTACAATGTATCGTTTTGAAAGGTCGCGCTCGCTTTGATGTGTTTCGTGCATTTTTCGGAGAGGAATGAATAGTAAATAATTATGCCTTTAGGATCCCTTGTGAGGTTTTACCATGCATTATATTTTTCGTTGCCAAACGATAACAGATCACATACAAGTGATCAGGGATCTCTGTCATGCAGCTTGCAGAAAATTGACAGAAAGATGGAATGTGGCTGTTTTAAACTTTTTCTTCATGTTTTGAATATACTATACAAATTATTTGCACTGCACGTTCTGATGCTGATTCTGTAACGTACGTTACCACGGGTGATTTTTTCTTCTCGTTATGAACCTATATTTATCCAAGCCATACTGGCATCTCTATATAAAATTCACGCATAAGCGCAATAAATATTCGAAAAAGCCTAAAATAAGCGGTTTTATTTGCATTGATAAGCAGCGTGGCACCCCTTCCCTTATTTACAATTTTATCAATTCGCGCACTCACGCTTATGCGCACGAAGTCGGCCGAAAAAAAATCCTCTTGCCCGCACAGGCGAGATAGCCGCCGCGCTGCGACTCAATTTTTAAGCAATTAAACGAGCCGCCGCACGAAATTTTGTGCCGCCGCCGATGCGTAATTGCACTTTTTTCACGCGAAAGGCACGCATTTACACTCGCGCGATTATCTCTTGATATATGGAGCCTCATCTGCATAACCTCCGCCATCTTTAAACGATTCTTCGGGCGCGCGACGCCTCGTAAATACACTTAGCCGATGTATGTTATACGTGGTTATTTTTGCGTTCGTCGCGAATTAAAAATAACCCGGTCGCCGCGCGGCGTTTCCGAAAATTCGATATGTAAATGCTCCGTAAATTTCGAGTTTATACTCGCGGGTATATGCGCTGCGCAGGAATATTTACATGTCGATGAAATTTCGAGCTCTGTAATTACTATATAATTGATTTATCACCGAAAACGATTTACTTCGAGAGTGTTTTAATAACTCATGTACACGGAAAAATCGATGTTGAATTTATGTTTTTTAACTTGTAAATATAATAATAAGATTGAAAAAAATTGAATTTCCGTTCGAAAGAATTAACATGTTTCTCATTACAAGTCATGTTGTGCGCAGTTATGCTCGAGTATTTGTTTCTCGCTTACTGAAATCATGCGACCATTATCTCAAATGGCTTCCTAAAGACGTATAAACCGTCGGGCATATTCTACTCCGTTGAATATTTTGGGTGTTAAGTGCTAATCGATGACGTCAATGCGAGCACCGAAAATAATATTCAAAATTTACGCTCCCGGAGTTAAGGTGCAGCAGATATTTGCTGTCGTAAAGGTATATCACTTCATTCGCTTCTCTTCCTCCCAAAAGAGATAATCATTTCTTTTTGGTGGCTGAAATTTCGATTCGCCATTTCGTACACGAGACCAAATCAAGACCGAATAAAAGCTCTTTCGCGTGAACAAATATCCCTATTTTGGCGCTTGATTAATCGTACTATACACCGCACCGATGCAGCGCCGTAAAAACTGCCATAAAACAGTGGAAAACAACACAGCTTGTTCGCCGAAATCCCTCTCGCGTATGTAAAACTCCGTCTCGCCCAGCGTTTTCTCTCGAAAGTAGCCGAAAGTCACCGCGGGCTAAGGTGAGCACGTAACGGTCGCGTACGTATAGACACACTTTCTTCGCGTGCGAAAGAGACACACGTGCGCAATTATTTCCCGCGCGTCCACGATACAAGAGAGACGCGAAAGCCGCGGGGCTTCCGCTCGAACTTATAAATCTTCAGACTGCTTTACGACTTTTCGGACGTGGGCGTGTATCGTTCGAATTAAATGGCAGAGGAGGAATGGAACGGTGTGGTATTATTTCGTATGAGGTGCATCAGCTCGTGGGTGTGGCGACGTAATGTGAAATTGAAAATTTACATAAATATTGGCAGCTCTGGGTATCATTGGGTATTGAAAAACGTGATGTGGTTTTTAATTCTAGGTGAATCGCATCTGTAAAGACACTATATATTTTTAAAGTTTGAAGATTACTGAACCATGTTGCAAATCTAATCAAGTGCACCTAATTGAAATTTTAAGATCACTCATAATATCTGCGCCAACGTTATAAGAAGATCAAATACAAACTGCTATATCGTCATTTCGAGAAATTTTGGAAAATGGAATCTCATTGCTTATTTGACAGTAGGTGAGCCGACAAAAATTTATTGTCGCAATCCTTCCGTAGATTTACTATCTTCAACACAAATTTTTATTCCTTTTATTCTAAATTTTATTTAAAAAGCTCGTTGCTCCCACAAAGAGCTTAAGATCTGCCATATCATCATTATCCGAAGATATAAAAAGACGTATAGATCAATCTCGCCCTCAGGCGGTATAAGATGCATAAATCGCAGCTTTACGACTTTCATCGGCCGTAATTGGAGCGCGGCCAATATGCACGTTTCGTGCCTCCGCGAATTCTTCGAGGAAAAAGTAACAAGGCGAAGGCGTTGGCGGTCGATGATAAAATTACGGCTGATGAACGATGATCGGTCCTGATGGATCGGGAAACCACTTGCTACGTATCTAACAGCCTTTCTTGCCTTTCTTGGATTGCGTGAGTATTACAAAATCTATAAAAAAACTCACTCTTACAAAGTAAAAGGTTTGGCGTGTTTGATGCATTCTGAACTACTGTGCATGTCAACATAGTATATTATGCATCAGTTACAGAGAGACTGCATTCCCTAGTGGAAATAAAAAATGGAATAAGGTGTAATAAAATATAAGAAAATGTAACAAATCGTTATACAATTGTGTACGTTTTTGTTGGATTACGGACCTTTTTTACGTTTTATTGCAGTTTGCTACATTTTATTATGTTTTGTTACGTTTTATTACAATTTATTACAAATCCATTGATCCAGGATTTCATGGGGGTCTCTTCTTTGAAACGACAAACGTAACAATACGTAAGAAAGTATAACAAAAACTTAAAAAATCGTCTGTAAGCGTAATATTATATAAGAAAATGGCGACTTTTTTATTTTCTTACTTCTGCTTACATCCTTTTACTTTTTCTTACAATTTCTTATGCATTGTTACATTTTATTATAAAATTAATATTAAAAAAAAATATATTGACTATAATAGGCGGTAAAATGACAAATGTAATAAAGTATAATAAAATATAAAAATAAGTTAACAAATCTGAAAATGTAAGAAAGTGTACGAAAACGTATGAGAAAATAGGTCCGAAATCCAACAAAAAAGTACAGTTTCTTACATTTTTACATTTTTTTACATTTTATTACAATTTATTACAATTTATTGCATTTTTCCCAATAGGATTGCATATGATATTTTAAGTTGTGATTTTGAGGTTAGAGTGGTATAAACATAATTTCGTTTAAGTTTAATAACATAATTTACTATATTATTTTGTGTTTTATTGCCTAATTGCGTTCTAAATGAAACTATGTTATTGGCATGTTTCATTTAGAAATTCCAGAATGCATCAAACTCACCAAACCTTTTACTTTATAAAAGTGAATTTTTGTATAGATAAGTTCGTACGCATAATTGAGGTTTCAAATAAATTTTAGTTTATAAGGCCAGACCTATGTGCAGCTAACTTTGATTACTTCTTTAATATGTAGGTTTTATTGATTATATATTATGTATGATTTGATGTAAACTTACATGTCGTGTACTCTGGCAAATAAATAAATGAAACTGTAAATTACGATACAAAAGGCGTAAGTGACGCTTGCTGGCATGCCGAGTTGAGCACCCTTACTACGCCAGAAAATGTCACTGTAGACATGCGTACATCGTAAAATATTTTATAGCATTGACTGCCTTAAATCCGTTAAACATGATGCCAAAAAAAAAAATACTTACGTCACGGATAAGCGTGTCTTAAGCGTAATTGTAAGCAACGCAGTGCTATAAAATCCAAATAAACAAAATTGGTGATTATTGATAATGATATTGCAATCCTTAATATAAATTCAACGAGTTTTGAGTGGGTGATTTATCGCATACTTCAAGTAAAAAATTTCAAGATTGCTTTATCATGGTCTTCTTCATAATAAAGGACTTTATAATTATTTACGAACCCACAGAAAAGAGAAATTACAATGTTGCGTCGCAACGTAATTTACTGTAAATCTATACATATAATTACATACAAATAACTACAAAAGACACACCACACAACACACACATTTCTCTATGAATCAATAACCCACGCTTCCTACGTGACCAAGACAACGCGATCAGACGCGCACAGTTTTTATATAGTCATATTTTTCACTAATCCGACTGAATCGACAGTCCCTACGCGGCTCTCGAGCATCTGCAGATTTATGACAAGGGCGATTTTTTGCATCGGTCAACGGGTCCGGGCTCGGCTCGCAGCCCTTCACACGTGTGCTTAAGATGCACACTTTTTTCTCGACAAAACGCAAACGCGACAAACCTTCTTCTACCCAATCAGCACCCTTATTTCCAAATTTTCTCAGCCAATCAGCTCCTTCCCACTAGGCGTACCCTAAACTACCCCTTCCCAACACTTCAAAATTCAGCGATCGACGAACTACCGATCGCCTGCAGAGAAGAAGAGATCTGACGAGGAAATCTGACTAAACAGTCGCAGAGTACAGACGCATTAGTTGGCACCGTGAGTCATACATCCACACACTCAATACGTATACACGTCAACACTATACTATATCATTTACACCAAAGTTATATTTTTCTTGTGAATAAATTTTATATTATTTTACACCTAAACAGTCGTTTAAAATTAGTTTTGCAAACGACATAAGAGGAGATAAACACCTTGTCCCCTCGCAACATACAATTTGATAAAAAAATTTATTTAAATATTTAGAAAATGACAAAAATTATGCTTAACCAGTAGACAACTTTTTTAAATTAAATTTTTTTTCAACTTCCCACATTCATTCCATAAACATATGTGTTTAAAGTAGATCCATTAAGAAAAAAGTTAAGGAACGCGAATCAGAAATACGGATTTTATTATATAACCTACAAACGCTTCAAACTGTTGGCGCTAAGCAAGCAGCAAAATTTAAATGTTAATTATGACATGATCTCATTTAAAAAAGTGATGGGCTTTGTTGTGAAGCATTTAATTGAGAATCGGTCGCCTGGTACAAGAATTAAGGAACGCGAATCAGAAATACGGATATAACCTACATACTCTTCAAACTGTTGGCGCTAAGCAGGCAGCAAAATTTAAATCATAAGTATGACACAATAAGGAGTGCGCGAAGCGCACTTAAATTTCCAAGTCAATAAAATTTGACATGTCTTTATTTTTGGATTCTAAATTCGGGAAAAATAGTTATTTTTTATTTTCTTAATTATTTTATAGCCATTTTTTGATTTTTGAAAAACACTATTTTGCGTTTTTTCAATCATCCCATTGTTACAAACAAAGGAGGAAGCTACGTGCCAATGAATTGGGAGCGGTTTTTTAATTTAAGATGGTGAAGTCTCCTTAAGGGGCGGTCGGATCTGATAGTTCCTAATGTAACCGTTAGCGCTGCAGTCAGGTGAAGAATTCATAGTTAATTTCATTATTACAAAAAATGTTTGAACTTTTTGGCTAAAAACGCTCTTTACCGCTCTATAGCTATGATTTTAAGCTAGTGGGCGAACATGGTCAGGTGAACATTAAAAGTTTATTTTTTGTACTAGAATGGAATTACAAACATGACGTATCAGACGAATTTTTCAGCTATTGATGGTTGCATGTTGCGTGGTACGTCGTGTTTGTAATTCCAATCTAGTACAAAAAATAAACTTTTAATGTTCACCTGACCATCTTCGCCCACTAGCTTAAAATCATAGCTATAGAGCGGTAAAGAGCGTTTTTAGCCAAAAAGTTCAAACATTTTTTGCAATCAAGGGGCGCGATAGCTGCGTACTTTTTCTTTGTCAAGAAAAAGTATGCAGTACGATTTGTTGACGCCGCGACCCTATATACTTTAAAATTAGGTGTTCCTAACCTCATCAAGGGGAGCGATAACGCCGCTTTGGCAAGAAAAAGTACTAAGTACGATTTGTTGACGCCGCTACCCTATATACTTTGAAATTAGGTGTTCCTAACCCTAAAAAAATCTCGATTTCATTTAAATCATTATTATACTTAAATATATTATCCTAATTTTTCATGTATAAACGGTTCATTAAAAAATATTAAGTTATTAACTTAATATTGCAAGTTGAAAATTTGCTCGGTATATTTTATGCATGTAATGCTATACGTATATTTGCATATATTGCTATACGATTATATGCGCGATGCCATCAATGTCTGAACCAATAGTAGCTTGTTATCTATCGAATAGATCAAGATTTAATGAAGTGCAATAGCAAGAAGAATATGCTTTGTAAAAGATGTGGAATCTCCCAAAAAAACTTTTTTCAAAAATGAAAATCTTGACAATAAAAAGACTAATAAACGTAGTGAAATCTCTAAATATAGAAATGTTAAGTAAATGTTTTTTTGCCATGAAATTAACCATGAATTCGTCACCTGACTGTAAGGCCCTCCGAACTAACACCTCCGACCGTACCTTAAGGAGGTTCTACCGGTAATAGAATTAACAATGAGATATTGTTAAAATTTTGTATACACGTTAGTATATATGTCAGAAACACCAATACAAATTTTCACAAGGCTACAGAGCATATAAGCTAAAATATAAAGGTTTTTATTATATGCCAATTAACATGGTCTCTTATGAGGAAATGTATTATTTGCGTATTACAAAGCATTTAACAATGAGATTTTGTTCAGATTTATTGTAGTTGTCAATGAATACATAAGAAACATTATTTATCCCTCAAAAATATTGTTCAAAGGCTCTTACATATAGTAAAAATTCATTGAATATAAAATCATACATTTAACCTCAAAAAATTAGTCAAATCAGCGTCTGTATGAATCTTTTCATAAATATTAGGATAAATAAAATTGTATAAATGGAATGTATAAT
>QLSS01000258.1:38246-67323 GCA_024372645.1 Trichomalopsis sarcophagae
TATATATATATATATATATATATATATATATATATATATATATATATATATAATTCTAGAGACTAAAGATGAAGCCGAAGAGAAAAGCAAAAATATTCGATTCAGACATCCCAGGAAAATATTTTCACCAAGTGATTCAAGCTCTCAACAATCGTCTCAGGTATCTCTATCACAAAATGCAGCTGTCTCTAAACGAGAAATGCTAAAAGTAAAATCAGATAAAGTAAGTGACAATGAAATTCAATCTTTTCCAATTATATAGCTTGCAATGCCATTTGCTAAATGTGTATAAATATGAATTATAGTTTGAGCGTACAAAGTCTATTCAAGAAGCAAAGAGAAAAGCTGCTGAAGATCAGTTAAACAAATATGCAATAAATAATTTTCTTTCTTCACGACAACCTTTAAACGTTGCTTCTACTGAATTTGTGAATACTAATACGATGAATATAAAAAAAAATGTTCATCAGAAAGGTAACTGATAGAATAAAATGTTTATTATCTATTAGCATATCTTATATACTAATTTATTTATATACGTTTGTATTTTTATTCATCTATCTATTTACATGTACATATCAAATTAACTCATACGCATGTATATATTTTTTTAATGTATATCTTGTGCTTTAACTTAAAACCATTATATTTTAAAATTTGCTTTTATTAGAGAATCTTATCAATTTTATTAAAATTGTAATTAGTTACGATTTTTGTACTATCAACTCTGGTACTTTAATTTAATTTAATATTTTGATATTAATAATAAATCTTTTAAATATTAGGAAAAGAAGCAGTAAAAAGATCACTATTTACAGCACGTAGTAATGGTAATATATATATACATATTTTTTATAAAAATCCTTAAAATATTTACAATATTATAATATATCTTTATTGATGTTTTAGAGATCATAGAAAACGACGATAATATCCCATTAAGTGAGGACCCCTTGGGACATAGTGATGATATTGAAGCATTTTTAGAAGACACTGTTGAAAATGACAACGAACAAGACAGAAATAACCGAACTAATGCTATAGATTTAGCTCTACAAGAAGGAATTGGAAATCAACAAAACAGAGGTAACATCTTCATATATTTTCTATGTACTATCTTTATATACTAATACTGTTGCAATTTTAGATCGATTTATTCGTATGAGACAACATAGAATTTTTGAAGAAAGGCAGGTTGCACAAAATGAGATTAATGAAGACGAAAGAGAAATAGATTTGTATAAGACTCCAGAAGCTCAGCTGGTTGATGCTCGAGATAAACAAAAATATCAAGTGGATGGCAATATGGTTAGTTTCATCTAATTATGAGATTTGCATCTAATATAATTAAATATTAATACCTTATTTCTAATTATTAGATTTACTTGGGAGAAGGAAGAGCTGTCGACAAAAACTTCTGGGATTTTTTAAAATTGAGAGGCGATTGGATTTTTCTACGCGAAACAGCAGAGTTGATTTGTGGAAAACAAAATTTGGTAAACAGGTGTATTAAACAATCCAAAATATCAATTAACATTCGGGATAGAAGTCCTCGAAAAGCTATCACCCCCGGGAAATATTTCTTAATTAGAGGTATGTTAACATTTAAAAAGTTATCCTCTTAACTATTACAATTATTATTGTCTAACTTATTGTCTAGAATTATTTTGTAATTAATTTTGTTTTATTTCAGAATTATTTGAAGACTATATTGCAGAGAAAGATTATGACAAAAAAAAGAGAGATAAATTAATGACAGGCATTAATCGTCACCTAGGTTATAAAATAAAAGATCTGCGAAAAGCGCTCTACTAAGAAACACAAAATGCTTTATAAATTAGAAAAAATTGAAGTTTTTTTATGAACTATTAAAAAAAGATTTTGTTTTGTTCAAATGTTATAAATTAAATACAAAAAATATTTATTTAACTTAATTAACATTATAAAAAAGTTATGGCTTATAAATTTAAGTTATTTTATAAACCATTAAAAAGATTTTGTTTTGTTTAAATGTTATTTAAACAAAAGGTATTTGAAGTTAATTTAATACAAAAAGTATTTATTTAACTTAATTTTCATTAAAAAAAAGTCATAAATCATAATATAAAAATCAGTATTTATTTTGTTAATCAAAAAATCAGTATTTATTTAGTTAATCAAAAGTTATTTATTTTATATTTACCTAAGTAAAAACCGAAAAAATGTATTACAATTAAAATGTATTTTTTTTATTTAAAAATAAAGTATTGAAAAATAAGATCTGCATAAATTAAGTATTTATTCCCTTACTTCACAAATATTAAGTGCTCATTTGAAAATTATAAAAAAATTGAACACATTTATTTGAAACCCGCGTAAAAACAGCAAGGGACTCATGTGGGAACCATGTGGGAACCATGTGGGACTCATGTGAAACTACGTGGGACTCATGTGGGAACCATGTGGGAACCATGTGGGAACCATGTGGGAACCATGTGGGAACCATGTGGGAACCATGTGGGAACCATGTGGGAACCATGTGGGAACCATGTGGGAACCATGTGGGAACCATGTGGGACTCATGTGAAACTACGTGGGACTCATGTGGGAACCATGTGGGAACCATGTGGGAAACATGTGAGACCCATGCGGAGACAACGTGGTATCCATATGGTTCACAACAGGATCCTGCCGCAAAATCACACATGGGTCCCACATGAATCCTCCGTCCTACCACATAGTTCCCAGTTGATCCCACATGGGAACCACATGAGACTCATATGGAAACCACGTGGGTCCCACATGAGTCCCATGTGGGATTTTTTACCAGGGGTGCAATCTTTATCGCTGGGTTTCTAAAAGGGTAGAAATATACACGAGAAAAATGTCTGACATCAGCCGTCTTTGAGCAAGGACAGAGTACCTCTTACGTTTATGACACAGCTACAGTTCCTGTTTTACAATGTCCGTAGCTGCCATATACAGGGGCACCTGCTGTACCTGGCACTGAGCCCTATGCTCCTTCCTCTCTACGAAGAGGATTGCACTTCCGTACTTATGACATTGTAGGTACAGCTGCGATCAGAAATTCTCCGTGTAGATCCACAGAGGAAGTTTTAAAAAACATAGAGGCAATGTACCCGGTGTCAAAAAAAAAAAAATAAATAAATAAATAAATAAATAAAGATGAAAATTGGAATTTACATAGAGATAGTAATAGAGAAGAAGTCTCAAAAGATAACAAAATAATAAAAATATAGATTTCAATATAGATGACGTTCAAGCTAGAAATGTTAGAATTATATTAAAGATAAGAATAATTCACCGTAAAGAAAAAGGGAGGACGGGAATATGGGTAAAGACGCAAATATGGGTAGAGATGTCGATTCCGACAAAAACTTAAAAAGAAAAAACGTAATGACGAAGATCGGAGATGGATGGGAAATCAAAGAATAAGGAGATAACGAGAGAAATCAGGATAACGATGAAATTATGATAGATCCATAGTCGTAGATAAATTTATAAGGATATCGATGTGGTCAGAAATAATGATAACATTAGAAATACGTATGAAAAAGAGGACGGATACAGAATTAGATAGACAAAGTTCAAGATAGAGATACAGGTAAGTCGGGAAAGTTATAAAAATGTAGATCTACATAATAAGTTAAAGAAAGACAGAGAGACAATTGGAAACGCAATAGATACGGCATTAGAAATTAAACTAGAGATAAAGGTAACGATAGATTATCCCTGAGCGACAAATTAGTTTGAAAATGTATAGCAAGCAGAAATAGAAATCGTGACAGAGATCAACATAGGTAACGAAACAAAATCGAGAATGAAGATGCAATCTGTGAACAGAAAGATAGAGAAAGAAATAGGGATGATAAAGCGAAAAGATCAAATGAAAAGCTCAAGATAGAAATACAATACGAATTTGGGATAACGATGGCATTCGTGAAAGACTCGGAGATTAAAGTAGAGATAGCGATAAAGATAGGAACAGAGTTGGTTTAGATTATAAGTGTAAAATATGAAATTTAGATATAAAGTACAAGAGAAGGATAAAGAAAGAGAATGGGATAAATTTTGGAGTTGTTAATGGATAGTCAGAGAGATGAACGAAGAAGTAAAATACTAATAAAGAGGTAGATACATAGTTAAAGTTTAAAATAGAGATAGAGGATTAATAAAAGGATAGATATAAATAAAATTTAGGATAGAGATCAATGATCTGGATAGAGTTAGACATAAAAATAATATAAATTCAGATTAATATTAACGAAAGAATAGAGATGGTGATACAGATAATGATAGCAAATGGGATCAGTGATAAAGGCAGAGAAAGATATGAAGTCAGGAATAAGAATAGTAATATAAATAAACTTAAATCAAATTAGACTAAGAGACATCAAGGTGAAGTCAGAGATAAAGACAGAGATAAAGGCGGATACAAATATTATAAGGCTTAATAGCTAATAAAAATCAGAATAAAGGTACAAGTAATTAAAATATGAAGTTACAGATGGAGATACTGATTGAGTTGAAGTTAATGACATAAATTAAAAAAAATTTAAATATAAAATTTAAAATATTTAAAAAATTTAATATAAAAGTTGTAAGCTTGAATTTTGACATAAATATTATATATTATATTTAAAATTTTATCAACATTATAGCTTCATTTTCAAATTACATAGAAAATTTCGATTATCACTCAAAATATGCACTGGGGGGTTGGCGAGCGAAGCGAGCAGGGGGTTACTCCCCCCTAGTAGGTTTAAACATCGTCTGATAAGACTATATTAATTTGTATAAAAATTTGTTGTTATACGGAAATGGCTAGAGTATAATGATGAAAAGTTACTATCACCTCTATCACATCTACAAGATGCATCTTCGACACTCAAAGATCTACAAGATGTACCTTCGCCACTCAAAGATGTACAAGATGTCTCTTCGCCACTCGAAGAGCCAGAGTCTTCAACATCAAAAACATCCATGCTTTCGGCAATGAAAAGAAATATTGATAAAAATTGTATTATTTATACTAAAATTGCTCAAAAATGTCATATCAAGAAGTCAAATAAAAAATACAAGGTTTATTTAATAAAAATACGAGTTTTATTTAATAAGTGATATTTGATTAATCAAATTTCGTTTATTCGCATGTCCAAGCAAAAGTGGCACCTCTGGTGGCCGCTCACTGAAGCTATGAAAGGGGGAACAAGCAGACGATATAGGAGCAGAACGCCAAGATCTCTTAACCTAAAAAAACAAAAACAAGTATTTTTTAAATAAGTGCGTGGACCGACAAATTTGAGTTATAGAATGCCTTCTAACAAAAATTGTGTAGTAAAGGGATGCACATCGTATGCAGCAATGGGCATACCGATCCATCACTTTCCCAAAGATGAAAATTTATTATTAAAGTGGCTGGATGCACTGAAAGAATCAAATTTGACTGTAGTATCAGTTCACACAGTGATTTGCGGCTTGCATTTTAAGCTTTCAGATTACAAAAATCTACATAAGTATTTGCAAAGTATAATTAATAAAAAATAATATTTCTGTGTAAGGTGATGTCATAATATAATAATTTCAGAAGGTAAAAAAAAGACGACTCAAATCAAACGCTGTGCCATCTCTTCACCTTTCACATGATCATATTTTGGATGATGAAAATTTGTCGGATCAAGGACATTCTGAAGAAGAAGAAGAAGAAGAAATTAATTCTAATATAACTGTGATTGAAGATGATACTGGTGAAATGCATGAAGGAGACGCAATTGATGGTGCAGAAGAACTTTTGGAAAATGATGATGACTCTGACAGAGCAAGTGACATGGAAAAATTAAAGAGCATTGAAACAAGTGTTCATGAAAGTGTTATGGTGTTTGCAATGGAAAAGTTGGAAAAGGAAATAGAGGCAGCTAATGAAGGTGTTCAAGTTAATAAAAATATGACTGATGAAGGAGTTCAAGCTACTGCAAGCACGGTACAGGAAGAAGTTGAACCTACTGCAAGTACGGTAGATAAAGGAGTTCAAGTTAGTGCAAGCACGGTACACGAAGGTGTTCAAGCTAGTGCAAGTACGGTAGATAAAGGAGTTCAAACTCCATCATACAGTTTCATGGACTTCTTAAAAAATGATAGTGATCTGCAAGCCTTTACTGGAATCAACTGTAGTGTCCTTCGTGTTTTAGTTGATAGTGCAAAATTAATAATAAATAAAGTGAATGATAGGCATTTGTGCTCATTAGAAGAACGAATTACTTTAACTCTCTGCAAGTTAAAATTGGGATTGTCGTTTCATTGCCTTGCGATATTATTCAAAATATCGAAATCAACAGCATGTAATTATTTTGAGGAGACGATCCATCTGCTTGCTAGTATCTTAGAAGAGGCAATATATTTTCCTGACAATGAAGAAATTGAACATAATTTACCAACATGTTTTGAAAAATTTAAAGACACCAGGATAATTTTGGACTGCACAGAGATACCAGTTCAGAATTCAAAGTGCTTACAATGTCGTTTAAAAATGTATTCCCATTACAAGGGACGTCAGACACTGGAAGTACTCATTGGCATAACTCCATCAGGCCTTATTTCTTATTGCAGCAAGTGTTATGGTGGCAGGGCATCCGACAAATCTATTTTTTTACAAAGTGGACTATTAGAGAAAATGACACCTGGTCAAGATGCAATAATGGTCGATAAGGGGTTCTTAATAAAAAGTGAATGTGACAATTACGACATTAAGTTAATAAGGCCTCCATTTGCTGCCAAGAACTAACAAATGACGGAAGAAGACAGTCTGGAAGCGAGGAATGTAGCTGCGGCAAGAGTCCACGTTGAAAGGTGTATTCAACGTTTGAAAATATTTTCTATTTTAAAATTAACAGTAGATTGGGATATGACTAAATATTTTAATGACATAATGACCATTCTATGTGGTATTATTAATTTAAGTGCGCCTATACTTGATAAGTATCGATTTTGATAAGAAAAGTAAAAATATGTGTATGTAAATATGTAAATTACTATATTTTGAGAATTTTAGAATATAAAATGTATTCGTTCAACAATAACAACTTATTTGTTATCTTTCTGATTTTTTTTATGTTCATTTACACTTTCTATCAACCAAACTAAAATATGTTGAAAATAACATTTAGCGTTGCAACAAATAAAATAACAAATATTAGAATAACAATAAATGACCAAGGGAAGTGAAAGCTTACCTAAAAATTGGAGAAAAAATCAATGAATTCGTTCTTCGTAGCAATCCTTTTTAGGCACTGCAGTCAGCTGGGCCTTTTGAAGTATCTGATGTCACTGCAGTGTCTTGGACATTGGACATCAGCAACTTCAAATCGGAGAGCTCTTCACCTCTCCAAAAGAAGTCGTGTTCCAGAGCTTCATTGGTGTCGATCCGTTTTTTTTTATCTAGAACCAACAACTTGTCTAGCAAGTCGCAGGCGTAGCGATCCTTTATGTAGGGTTGTAAACGTTCGACAACCTGTAAAAATTACACAAATTACAAATTATAATATAATTATTACTAATACAGTAACATTATTTTACAATATTCTGAGATGACATTGTCATTATACTTACCCCTCTTCTTTGAATTTTTGACAGTTCTATACTGCCATAAAATGGCAGATTACTGACTCCAGGCCAGACCAAAGGTGTGATTGCTCCGCATCAGAGGTAACTGATGAAGTTAAGCTGCGCCTGTTCTGATTTGCCTGGGAGAATCGGTGTTCTGTGAAATTAAGTATATTATGGTGTCATAAATATGCCACTGTTACCAATCAAACGATAATTAGCAATTTAACAAACAATGATTTACCTTGTCCGCATTTTTGCCAATATGCAACCAATGCTCCATATATCTATTTCTGGTCCGTAATTCCTCTCACCGAGTAGAAGCTCCGGTGTCCGGCACCATAATGTGACCACTCGATCGGTGTATGTATTTCGCTCACCGTTATCGTTTACCCTGTAAGGCCGAGCTAGACCGAAATCAGTGATCTTCAGAACTCCTTTTTTATTGATAAGTATATTTGCCAGTTTGAGGTCCCGATGCATAAGCTGTAAAAGATACATCAAATTTTAGCTCCTGTTTGCTACTGTTCTATAATATAGTGCGTATAAGTTTTGTAATTCAAGAAGTTAACGTACATACCGTGTTTACATGCAAACAATGTACTCCGTCAAGCAGTTGGTAGAGCACTTTTTTTATGTCTCCGGCATGAAATCGTACATGCTTGGCGCTTAACAAGCCAGCTAAATTGTGCTCGCAATACTCCAAGGCTAAATAAAAGCATCGATGAATGCTCTTATTATTATTGCCTGGCATGGGAGGTGATCTAACCACCTCGATGAGGTGAATTGGCGAACGATATTTTCATGCTTTAAATGTTTTAAAATTGTCACTTCACGGAACGCCGCCACTGGCATCTGCAAAAAAATACAGTGATTAACTTCAAGTTTTAAAATAATATAGGTTATACATTGAACAAAAGAATATAGGTTATCAACTTACTCCTTCAACTTCGTTGCCCATCAGAATTTTTTTCAAGGCCACAATGATGCTTCGATCAGATTTTTCTTGGGCCTTGAACATCTCTCTGCAAAAATAATCGAAAAATTATTTATAAAATCTAATTAATGCTGCTAGATAATTTAACAATGTTTTTTGAATTTTTCCTATTACATAATTTGATCGGTTTTAATGCTGCTTTTACAGTTTACAAAAGTTTACCTCTATGTTTCAAAATAAACGTTAGTAAATGTAGTGAAGTGCAATGCACGCAAAATGCTTCACGATGATGCTCGCGCTCATCAAGCCCACCAAAGCTCACGCTGCATATTCACTCATATTTGTGTTAGTTACTTACTTTAAAAAACGAGGATTTATTTTCCGTTAATGTGTTTTGAAAAAAATAATTGTTACAAAAAATTTGCGTTTTGAAAATATTCACAACTTATATATTTAACATTTTCATGTAATACGTACACGGAGAAAACGCACTAAGAAATAATACCTGAACTCAAACGCATTCTTTTTTTGAACGAAATAGACAGGTTTAAGGCAAGTGAGTATACGAAAAACGTCTGAGCGCTCATTCTACAAAATTGCAAAAGACCTATCGGAAAATCCTATGAACCTCATGTAAAATATGCATGACAATGGTGACACGTATTATGATTCAAATTCTTTGTCTCTCACCCTGTATATCCTGTATAACTGAAAATTACTACATTCGTTAAATCTTCTTTCAAAATATGTTGGAGTGATTTATCACTCGAATCGAGTGAAAAATCACTCCTATTGTCCGGAGAAAATAGAGCCTATCGGTTTGGGGTGATAAATCGCTTATGAAAAGAGTGATCGCGTAACTAGCATACAGAATCCTCTTACCTAACCTCGAAAGTAAATATCAACGCCTTGTTTGTACATTTCTACTCAAGGTTAATATTTTAATTAATAAATATAAATTTACCTACGCATAATAAATTATGAATAAAAAAAGATTACCCGGAGAGTAATGTATCATTAAATATTATTACAATTTTCATGAAAAATTACTATACTGTGTACTCTGGTAGAAAATCACCCATTTAAAATGGCCGTAAAGGCAAAAGCTGACTAAGTAAAATGTAAAAAAACGGCATTTTAAATTTCCTAAAAGTAGCGATATCTTAGGCATTTTTTATGGCTGAGAATTATATTTCATGAAAATGTCAATAAATTAATTAATTTTTCGGATGTAAAATACAAAATTATTAATATTTAGGGGTAAGCTGAATAATTTGCATAATTCAAACATATTGCGAAGCTCGTAGGGCTTGTGTGGAACAACGTCCACGTGGCTCAGTCGGCTAACGCGTACGGCCGTACTTATTTGGCCCTATGCAGGGTGTGGGTTCAAGTATCCGGTCAGACAAAATTTTTTTGTTACAAAAAAGCATTCTATACTTTTCTTTAAACTAAAAACTCGAATCTAAGCCTGCTAGCTACCATATTTTCCAATTCTAACATCAAACTGTGATAAGCCTTGTGTAATCCAATTGTGATACTCGACCAACTATAATGGGAAGTTTGTACTTCAAAACAAGGTAAGCATATTGAATCCAAGAACTGCCCATTAAGGGGACGGATACACCTTAAATCGTCAAAAAATAAAAAATCCGATTTTTTGTTTATATTATTTCTAAATTATCTAAAACATGAATTAAACTATTAAATATATTTAGGTATAATGTAAAAAAGACAAAACAATGTCTATATGTGACATATTATCAGGCTTTCCATCAGGATTTCTTCGAAGGCCAAAATTCAGGATTTTCATTTTTCAGCTACTGCAGACTTCCTTAAGATTTGGGCTTCGAAGGGCATTTTTATACTGATAGATATACTGTAATATTTCTGGAACTACTCGGTGAATATCAATAAAATTTGACATGTACGTATATTTTTGGATTCTGAATTCGGGAAAAACATTTATTTTTTATTTTATGGCCAATTTTTGATTTTTGAAAAACACTATTTTGCGTTTTTTCAATCATCCCGGTAATATCAATAGAAGTTTTCACTCAACCAAGCGATAGCGTAACAACCTTAATATATTTTTACAGCTATACTAATGCTAATACATGAATTTTACTCAACCGCTTCCAATAATAATAAGTGGGGCAAAAAATTGAAAAATTGCTGTTTAGAGACTAACTATAGAATCGCTGCGGACATCCGTTACTAGCGCTATTATTACTTACGTGCTGGCGTGTGTAGCTTATGCTACGGCCGAGGCTACGGCGCTGCACAGCCTGGAATTATAAATCGCGGAAGGCTCTATATACTTGCGCGAACAAAAAGTGCGCCTGAACCCATATAGCCGCGCGTACACAATTACCGCTCAATCGAATAGACGCTGTATATATTGATTAACCGATCCCGAGATTAGGTGTGGTAATCCGATTATGATCGCGCTCTGCTTTCTCTCTCCCTCTCTAGAGAGCAGGCATTTTCTCGTTGCGCCGGTTTCTTTTTCCCTCTCCAGCTCGCGGTAAAGTTTCTCACACGAGCGGACGTCGGTGCGACTGAAAAAATTGAACGTTTACGAGCTACATAAATTTTGCTTTTTTCTATTCTGCTAGATTCAGCGACTTTTTCGGCTGCATTTGACTTCTATTGTGCAAAGCTCTACTTTGAAGTAACTTCCGAACTATCCTCAGTGCATAGCTCATCCTTTTTGTACCGATAACAGTTTTTGATATAATCACGGTAAAGTTATGTCAAGGACGAATGCAGCATAGGGTGTACGTTAAACCATAAATACAAAACCCAAAATAAATAACAGTATTCTAATGCAATTTACGGCTTGTGCCAAAAGCTCGTACGTACAGCGTGTCTTTCAATTCAAAGCATTTGTCTAATCTCCATCACTCGGCTGAATCCACTGCTACATCACTGCATCAGTCGCTGAAAAAAAACTCGATATCAACGGCACGACTAAAATTCTCTCCGTTTCCGATCGCTCGGAGATACTTGCACACAACTGTAAATAAATAACGCCATGCGAGCACTCGTATACGAGTGTATAACGCGCGCATTCCAGGTCCGCGTAGCCTATTTTTTCCTCCGATGAAATTCCGTCCTTGTGAATGTCGAACGCGACCGGCTTGAAAATACGCGCGTGGGCGAGTTTAGTGGCTTACAGATACACGAAAGGGTAGGTCGCGAGAGAGATATCGCTGCGTGTATTGCACCGCTTTGTGCGCCGCGGAACTGTGTGATTTACGTTAACCACGTGCTTCTATATAATGTCTCTTGGCTGTGGCGGCTGATTACGTGACTTTGAGACCAGTGAGTGCGTTTTAATATGCATCACGAAGGTGTATAAGTAGGTATACGCGCGTTTGATGGGCCGCGGCGCTTATATGATTTCGAATCATTGTACGCACATTTTACGAGGGCTTTTGGCGCGTGGAATCTTGTTACTTTCCTCGGCTTGGTTTTATTACGAAAGAATTTTTGTCTGCTCGGCTGCGTGTATAAGGCTATGTGCGCCAGCGAACGGAATATCGGAGCTATAGGAATTCCTTTGTTTTTGCTAGTTGCAAAAGTAGAGCAATTCGCATTGTTATCCCAGACGTAACCGAGGGCTGCTAAGGATAAGGGCAAGTGCGACGTATTTATTCTTTATCAATAATATATTCTACCTATTAGTAGTTTTAGCGAACGTTTCTCCGTCATTTGGCTCTTATATGCGCGAATCGACAAGGCGATTCGTGGCTTCAGGCCAATACGGTTAGGAGTGATTTTATAATCATTCCTAGACTGCCACGACCCCCTCTAGGAGTTTTACTCCTCGGATTTTGAGGGCCACTTTCAGTGCGGAGAGGCTAAAGGGCCGGTCTGTGACTGACAGTCCAGAGAGTCGAGTGGCGAGAGGCGTTCGCGCGGGGGCACATGATTGCGTGTGTATAGTTATAGATATAGAGGAGCGCGCGCACTGCTTCGAGTCCCTTCAGCAGTCCTCGGGAAAGCGCTTTGTTTTAGCGGGCCCGAGTTTTCGGCGGAGTTTAATAAGTAGAGCGTCAGTTCTTGGCGACAACTTGTGAGAGAAGGTCACACAAGGACCTGATCGTTAGGAGATTTCAATAAAGTTATAATATCTGATCAACAACGATTTCACAGTTTATTTTTGAACCTTAATGTAGTCTTGTCCCAAACACATTGTATTGCTTTAGATTATAAGTATATAATGTTGTTCCGAGAGCAGACGAAGTAGTATTACTTTTTTCTGTTGCTAACCTATATGCGTCTATTCAGGCATACAGCATAATTTGCAAACAATTAAAAAAAATTGATGAAATAATTAATACATGAAAATTTGAAGTCGATTACCGCATAAATATTAAGCCAAAAATTCACTAGGTTAATTAATAAAAACTTGAAAATGCAGTTCACAAAATTACGACGTAGCACACACTGCGTCCAGGTGTTTTACCTTTGCGCAAGGTGCATCGCCAGGTATCAACGCACGCGAGGTGGAAAAAAGTGGTCGACGCTGCAGACGCCCTTATTCTCCACCTCTCTTGCTCGCTCACTTTGGACTCGGGGTCAGAATAAATTGCGCAGCAGAGCCGAGACACGGCGCGTGAGCTAGCGCACATAACGCGTTTCACGAGGAACACGTGTTTGCCAGGCGTTTTATTGTTGTTAACTCGGACCGCCGGGAGCAGCTCGTGCCGAATATGCAAATATCGCGCGTGTTTGGTCTCCCCGTGCTCGGCAAGGCTTTCGGCGGATTCTGGTTTTTTCGTCGATTTCTGCTCCTCGACTCCTTGCCGGGATCCAGTTTGCCGTGAATTTACGAGACTGCAGAAAAAATCAAGCGCTGAGGACACGATGCACCGTTGGCTTTTAAGGAGGCGGAAGTGCGATAAGAGGCGTCGGAAGCGCAAAATTGAAAAGAAATATTATTTAAACGCTATGTGCTCGAGGCCCCCAGGGTTTTGAGATTGAATGGCGTGAAGCACTTTTTTCTTTTGTACTAACTTTAGTCAATACTGAAAAATGTGTCACCTTTCGAAAACCAGTTTCGATTTTCATACAAATACGTGGTCTATAGGTAAGTAGAGACCAAGAAGAAGTATTATTTAACCATTGAAGCTAGGTATTGCTATAAGTACGTAAATTAATCAAATATTAGATAATCTTACCCAGTTATGCTTACCCAAAGTTATATATACATTTATTTGGAATTCTTATAGTAATGCCATAAAAGAAGTTTTGTTGTTGTGTTCTACTATAATTTGAATATTTTATTAAATGAAAATCTCCGTCACAAATTAACAAATCGCCCAGAGTTAGATCACCATGGGTTAGACTATTTCAAGCTCCGAAGAAAACTCTAGCTTCCATATTTGTGATATCGAAAATAGTTAAAGCTGTACGCCTCCGATCAAATCACTATATTTTTCGATCAATCAAGAGTAATCCGAAACTTCTGCGACGTTATCTGATGCGACTTGGATCTTATCTATGAGGATGAGCATAAAATGACAGAAGCGGAATTATACATGTACCAGACATACCTTATTGCTGGCTACCTGCGTACGCATATTTTTTGCGGTGACATAAATTATTTAAGGCATCAATTATATAAGCTTTACCAATAACATGATGCAATTTTTGCATGGTGCTTATAGAATTTCAAGCAAAAAGTTATTTAAATCTAAATAAATAGTCACAAAAATGTTGCTGCGATAAAGCTATATTTATTATTGATATTTTACATTGATTGATCCATGTAATTTTACGTGAAATTATTTTCAAACATCTTATTCTAATTGCTTTCTCCTAGAGGAAGCTTTATAATAGTAAAATTTTGAGTTTCGTCAAAACTTCTAGAAAATACTTTTTGGTAGTTCAAATCATGTGTTTTTAGAAAATGTCCGTATAGATGTGTGTGTGTATGTATACCGTAATATTTCTGGAACTACTTGGTCAATATCAAAGTGATTTGACTACTTATTTTTTCAATAAAAAATCGAAAACTGGAAAAGATGAGTTTTTTTTGTGCCTCGATTACGGAAGTAAAACGGCTTTATTGCACTTGAAATTTTGGGAAAAAGTATATATTTTATGTGTCTTGGCTAAGTTCATTGCGCAGCTTTCAAACCGCCGTGGTTCCTAAGATATCAAGGTTTCAATTTTTTTTTGAAAATTTTTTGTTTCCTCATATTGTGAAATGCTCACTTTCTTTCGCATTCTTAAAATACTAAAAACTAATAAGATTAGTTATTAAAAAGTAAATCCATCGATAACCTTCCTACTAGAATGTAGTATATAATAAGTTATAGCAAATTCAACTAATTCAATAATTAATTGAATTAATAAGAATAAGGAACGATAACTTAAGTCGAAGTAAACACGAAAAAATAGTTAAACTCAAAGTAAAATCAATTAAGAAAATCAATAATAGTAAATTCACGTAAAATAATAAAGATAAAATAGAACACCGAGATGTATGCACACACAACGACTCTACGGCAAGAGGCGAAGCGAAGCACACCGATACGCACGCACACATTACGGTTCTACAGCAGAGGCAAGAGACCAAGCGAAGCACACCGATATGCAAGCACACACCACGACACTGCGGCAAGAGACCAAGCGTAGCATACCGATACGCACGCACACATTACGACTCAACGGCAGGAGACTAAGCAGAACACACCGATACTAATACCGAGCCACTACAAAATATAACGAATACAGCACAGCACAAGCAGAAGAGAAAAAACAAGAAGCCTACTGTACATCGTGGACCGCGCAGACCCAAAAGCGATGCACGTGCAATGAAGAGAGGCCGTGGAACACGCAACGCTATCGGCAAGTGACACATAAGTCACGCGCGCTAGAAGCTCGAAGAGCCACCAAAGAGGACCCGGCGCAAGCCGCCTCAAAATGCACAGAGTAAGCTTCTAGGAATTTGCAGATAAGAAAGGTAAATCAGAGGCGAGTTTGACAGAAGAAGAGCACGAGGGGACTCGATGTACTAGATGAGAGGATTTTTACTCTGGTTTTCTGACTGGCCCTCTTTGCAACGTTACATGCTTAAAAAGCTCCATATAAGGCAAGAAGCTGCATCTAGGCCTTCTAATTGGCCAAACACCAACCCCGCCGAAGAGACGAAAATCGGAGATCGCCTCTCCTACGAGAGTATAAAAGAGCCCAGCAACAGGTCCGCATGAGTCAGTCTGCTTCAAAAATCGTTGCCACGCGAAAGCTCTGCCCGAGCCCTGTCCGGTATAACATCTTGGAACTTAGAATATTTTCGACCGTCCAGGACTTAGAATATTTCGGGCAGTGCAAAGACTTATAAAATTTCCGACGGGTCAAAAACATAGAAAAATTCGAATCGGTGCAAAGACTTAGAAAAATTAAAATCAGTGTAAAAACTTGTGAGACAATTTTAACATTCAGATTATTAAATAATTTCATTTACCATTGTACATTTATCGCAATTAAGTTGTGGTTCATTATTTTTAAAATAATCAGGAAATCTAGCCAGTTGCTAGCGAGCGTTATTAAAATCTTGTGGCAATCGAATAAACTGTATATCATTTTAAATCGCGAGTGAATCATTAATCCGAAAGCTCCTGATCCCTGTCGCCCCGTTCAAATCGAGACCATCCGCTTCGGAAGCCGAATTCTGGAGCTGCTGAGAGGACGTACTGGGAGCAGAGCAGGCCCATTGCAGAGATAAAGAAAAAGGTGAGTGAAGTTAATTAAATAGGCTACATGCCTCTATTGCGCATTTCTCTCTTTCTCTCTCATTAGTTAAATTCTCCATTAGCCCCACATTCGCGATAACTACATCACTATTAAAGTAACATCCGTGCAACCATCTCTCAAAATTAGCTATAAAGAGAGTATAATTAAAATCAGTGCGTATAACGGGACAGTGCGAATTCTAAAGATTTTTCCGGCGGTTACTGGAGGCTGTTCTACAAAATAGATCGCGAAGGTAGCCAAGCACCAACGGCGCTCGGCTTCGCCCTCTGAAGCTTTGACCTCGTCCGTCCTTATGAAAGCAAAATAATCCGTAGAGTTACTGTCCGACGACAGCTTTCAATAGCTTAGGACATAACAATATCTCTAAAATAATGCAGTCAAATGCTTCAAAATTTTATTTGGTGATTAACCATAAAAAAGCTATTTGCTGCTAAAATTTTAAACGATTTGGTCGAGCAGTTCGCAAGTAAAGAGCTAAAATGTAAAAACTGATTTTTCTTAAAACTTTTTCTTGCTCTTATAGGGGTGTCGTTGCACGTCGTTAAAGTCCCTCCCTATTAATTTACATATTCTAGTTTTACTGTATACAGAGTATACCTTTCAATAATTGATCTCATGGATCATTAAAAAATATTCAAGTATACAAAATTACGATCATGAATTTAAAAATTGGGTTCTCGATGTAAGAAAAAATAAAAATGCAACAAAATTTAAGTTACAAAATAATGTTAGAAGAATTCTATAAATATTCATTTGTAATAATGATTTGATTATAGAAATTTTTAGACATAAAATTAATCTAAACGATTTATCGTTGAATAATTAAGTGACCTCTTCACCTTGAAAAAATTGATGGTAAGAGTTTTGTATTTTATAGTGATTATAGAATTGAAAGTGAAAATGATGATAATTTTATATACTCAATACCAACTGAATTTCCAAATTCGTTGATCCCAAACGTTCACACCAAATGGATTACCACCACATAAATTAATATTAAAAAGAGGTACGATAGTTAGTTGCTAAAGAAATTTGTATATCGATGGCGGTCTTTGTAATAGAACAAATATGATTATTAAGGATATAAAATAGTACATATAAATACCGCGGAGCCCTGCACTCGTGCTCAATCATCATCCGAGTCTGAAAAAGCCAATTCGCCCCTTGTTGTGTACCGTGTTTTTTATAATCAGGGCATCGATAGCGCCTTTTTAGTCTGCCTTAAAAAACAGAATTTTGAAAATATTAAAAATAAAAAATTTCGAAAATTTAAAAAATTTTGGAAATTCCACAAATTTTGAAAATTTTGGAGGCGAAAGTGCTGTCTACCTTCGCCCCTAGGAAAAAAACACTTTTGTCTTAAGATTATGTATATGTGTGTTTAGGTTTGTTTATATGTACATATACACACAAAAACACTAAAAAGGTCTTTGCCCAGGCTTGAAAAACTCAACTTTTGCTCCACTTTTTCGTAGGCGAAAAGCGCGTTTTCGATGAACATGTTATGAAAAAACATATACTAGTTGGACATATCAATACTGGTAAATATTCTGGTAAAATCGTTTTATTTCCACGACTTAATCTAAGACCATCGTTGGGTGAGATAAGGTTTCGCTATGACTATAAACAGATCTTAAGGTCAATCTTTTGACAAAGTTGGAATATATTTGCGCACTGCAGTATGCAGTCATGGTCAATTGTATGTTGCTTTGTTAAGAACGACATCGAGGAATAACTTAAAGTTATTTTTAAGTAAGAAGTCTATTTGCGAAGATGATGAGATTTTATTAAAAAATAAAATGAAACGAAGAAAACCGGACACTAATACAAAAATATATACAAAAACCTGTATACAATAAAATAGATAATATTTACTTTCTGTAAAAATGTTAAGCCAGTTGGAGAAAGCAACGTGTCAAAGAATTGGCAGCGGTTTTTTTTATTCATCGTATTATTTTTTTAACAACTCTCATCTTGCTGCAATTTAAAAATAAAGGTGAAATTATTTGCAATAGACGTACAGAGTATCTAAAAGCACACCTACTTCGCATAATTTTCTACGCCCTTCTTTTTTGCAAACTCATTCCAGATCTTGACACTTGCTAAAACCCGCTTGCTAATAAAATATGATATTTTATGAAATAGCTTTATTAAATTTTAAATCAGTTCGCAGCTACCAAAAGAATTGCATGACGAGAGTAATGTCATTCAGCTTTTAAATTTTACAAAACTCTTACAATACTAAGAAATTTAGAAAAATTTTGATGCATAAATAAAATAAGTTACCACGGTACACTGCATAGCGAAGATCATTAGAATGGTGAAAAGTAAAAGCTTCTTCATTTTTTGAGTTTTCCACGAGTTTCTATTCATGCAGCTGACTAAAGTATTATGAAAACTATTTCAAGTTTTTATGTACTGAAAACTGTGACGCAATAAAATAAATAATAGACAGGTGGACTGCCCGTAACAAATATTGTTGATGCCAAATTTAAATGTCTTTGAAGACTGAAAAACGAAAGGAAATATTTTTTAAAAATGTTTGGTACATGGGATTGTGAGAAAGTTTTTCATTTTAAGAAACTAGCCTGCAGTATCATTAAATGAAATAGTTAAACAATTGATTCTCAAACGGAATGCTTTCAAATTTATTGCGACGTATAACTTGCTGCTATCTATTTTAAATTCATAAGTAGGTCTGCGTATGTATAACATCAAGCATTTCTAGCTAAAAAAGGTAAAAAGAAATTTCATTTTTTTTTTTTTTTTTTTTTTTGTTAAAATGATGTGAGATAACACGTTTTTCAACAAACCTAAAGTGGTTAAATGAAACAAAAATAAGCTAGTTCATATTTAAAGTTATACATATATAATCTCTTTTTATTACGATAAGACTCGAGTTTTTTCATTTCCAAATGATATGGACTATCAAACGTACTGCCAGCTCCATGATAGTCTTCCTATCACTTCTGCGTAAATAACTGAGGCAGATTTATTGTTTTGAGATTACTAAAGCGCAGACAGTGCAACTTGGTCTTTTGAACTAATCACATCGTCAATAGTTTTCTCATATTACACGAGTTCTCATATTTCACGAGCCAAGTTGTGATCGGTGGCTATTTAATATACTAAAGTTGAAAATTTTTAGATATCATTTTTAAAATACAGTCGAAAAAAGTATACAAGTGCTTAAAGCATTGTGCTATGCGTTGTTCAGTACACCACACTGTATAGAAATAATTTTCAATCGAAGTTTTTAACATCACAAAGCTTTGATTTAACGTCCATCACGATGTTGCAGACTAAAAGACTGTTTATATGTTTTGCCGTTTTGTATCTTCACTCGTATTTTTGTGTTTCTGATCATCGAAATTTTAAGAAAGAGTGGAAGTTTCATAGAAAAGCACTGTTTAGATATGGCCGACATATAGCATCAGAAGCCAACAGTTTCCTTTTTGCCGTATGTTCAGAAGATAAACTACCCAGAGAGATGAATTGTAACGTGACGATCGACACTCCGATTCTTCCTTGGTAAATCTCAATTCGTATTAATTCTAACTCTTTATTGATAATTTAAATCCTTTTATGCTTCTTTTATTATATTTTCAACTCATTATTTATTAACAACGATTATAATTTTATGTAGGAACGACAGTAACGCACATCGCGAAACATGCCACTTGAAACTCGTTGGAAGCGAAAAAGACGAGGTGAAGCACGAGATCACAGGAATATCCTCATTAGATCGCTTAACCAGAAACAGAGCTATTATGGTTTGGTGGGAGCGTCGCCAGGACAGCCAGTACAAGATTCAAAATATCAGAGTCAGTATCATCAACATGGTCAAGTGTATGACCATTCACTTATCTTTTCCCATCGAAGAACATGGCATGATTCTTCTGGGCAACGTTGTGATATATTCCAATTCTTTTGATGTGACGATATCCAATATAGCCATTTGCAAGAATACTCCTACCTGCAGGATAACTTATGACGTCGAAGGCAAGCAAATCGGAAACCCAGCGCCTTTTATACCAATTTTCACCAGTGTTCATACGGAGACAGTTGCTGCTTTGTCACCAAATAAGGGTTTCTATGCTTGTGGAGTAGACTCTAGATCTTGGAGGTTCAGAGCGATGCATGTCAGTCCCACTGGACATGGAGTTAACCTCATGAGGGTCACCATCTCTGACCCGACAAAGGTACACTATGCGGTTTCCAATGCTCACGAATTGTACGGGATATGTCTGATGGATCAGAAGAGGGCCTACTGCGCCCAGCTGGACGCCTCAGCTAATGTAAAGATGAACGCGACAATGAGGATTCCTGGACATGCGCAGGATGCACATTGGATAGGTGTACACAATCTGAAGGATGGAGGAATCCTTTTGTTGACGGGAAAATGCTCCGGTTACAAGTGCAGAAAGTTTCGAATTATCCGAGTTTTGGATAATGGAGAGGAAGAAAAGGAGATCGATCAAGAACTTAACATCAAGTGCTCTAATGTGCCAGATCAATTGTCGGTGGAAGTTGCAGAATATGAAAACGATTTCTGTTTCTACTTTGCATGCTCGCACACACTAAATGCAGATGGCAAAATAAAAAGCAGCGTGAAGCTCGTCAGCAAATGTATGACAAAAAGTGACTTGATGGCGTAGCTTATCATTTTAATCGTGTTTAATTGATTGAGAAAACATGTATTTGTTGGCAATTTTCATTTTTATTGAGTCATTAGAGAAGTGATGTGTTAGATTTTAACTTATTGGTTACGTCGATTATAGTGACTTATTTTTTAACTAGACTGCGTGTTATAGTACTTTAAGGTTTATCATTCCTAAGCAAGTTGGAAAAGTGTTTTTAGGTATTCGAATAATAAGATAATAATAATATATAATATATAATAATAATTTTTTTTATGTATGAACTTTGTGCATAAATTAATGTTTATAACGGTTATTTTACAATAAAAGCATATTAAATAAATGGTTTTATATGAGACACCTTGGTATATGAAGTGCGGTTTATAGTGTCAATAGGTATAAAAAAGTGTCCAAGAAATAATTGATTATTTTTGATGCAATCTTTTTACTAGTATTTAGTCAGAACTTCACTCTTACCTACAAAAAAAACGTTCTGTATTATAATATTCAATGATATTGTTGATGATAATAAATTATGAAAATGTCAAATCTTACTAAGAATCCATTAATTCATGTTTATAAGTATAAAATTAAAATTCAATACAATAATTTCATTGCGAATTATGTAAAATTATAAAATTTATAAAAATCAAGTTATCTGTTAGAAATAATTCCTATATGCAGAATTCCATGGATGCTAGGAATTTCACTTATTTAAATATTTGTATTTGTGTATAATATAAATACGTTAGGTTGAATTGCTTGTAAAAAATAATTTTAACACTCCCCAATGATTCTCTCTGGTTTGCTGATCCAACCATTTCTCTGTGTACTTCTCCACGCACCTGGTTAAATATCAGTGTGTCATGATCTTCATAGCAAGGCCTTCATTTCTTTGCCTAGCTTCTTATGTTCTTGTTCAATAATGATTCTAACTCCCAAAACTTCACCTCGTATATTTTTTTTTCACCATCATTTCTCCATTTATTTATGATTATTTGGCAGTATATATATATATATATATATATATATATATATATATATATATTGTAACGAGGAACAACGTCCCTCGCCACGCCGGTAATCGGGGTAGGATAGAGAGTGACGAAATAGGGCGGCGTTGCCTCCAGCGGTAGCACGCGCGCCTATAGAGATCTCGGGAGCGCCGGATCGATTGTTGATCGCGGCGTCTTCTTTTGTGATTTTCTCCTCTCACGTGAAGTCTCACCCCGTTACAATATGTAATTTAAATTGTAGATTAAGGTTATTATGTTGGTTGCAAGTGTTGCTACCGTCAAAATCTGGACTAGTATCATGGAAATTATGATTTTCATTTACTTTTATGGAGAGAACAATAGGGGCTTGATCATTACTGCTGAACTGACTTATACGAATCGTCCGCGAAGCACTTTGGCTATTGTTAGCCTGCATGTCGCGGAATCATTAAGAGAGAAAAACAATTATTATTGTGTATAATTATAACTTTTCTTATAATTTTAGAGTGTGAAGAAAAATGGCGAAGATAATATTAAATAATGAAATATGATATCGAAAACAAATAATAGTGAGTAAATTCTTTCATCTCGTTCATCTCAAAATTTATCATCTGAACTTCGAACATGCGACATTAAGTTAAATATAAAAATAAACAAATTGGAAATATTTTTATTTTGTTTACTATAAAGATGTGTTGTCGGTTATTTAGTATAATACATGTACAATGATACAAGTAATACATGCACATGACTGAAATATGCACGATGAAATTTTTGGGTTAACAGAAAAATCGAAGTTTAGTTAATCCAGGTTAAAAAAAAACTGTTCATTAGATGATGATCCAATTTAGTTTAATCAAAATAAAATATTTTTATTTCATTCCTGAAACTTTTTACTTAACATTTTAAAATGCACGTTTTATCCTAGGATGTTTAATTAATCAAAAACAATGCGAACACTGCGCTGCACAAATAATATATGATTCACGAATAGATTATTATCAACCATGTTTTATCAAATTTTTACCCGTAATATGTGTAGTACGCATTGGCCAAATTCCAACTTATAAGAATTAATTTTCGTACAATATATTAAACTAAATAGAAGAAGATTTGTTTACCCAATCCTTCTGTGCATATTTCTTCACGTACATGCGCAATCTTTTCTGCATTCTCTTGTTCAGCTTTTTATCTTCCATGATTTTGTCGGGAGTAGGAAACTTGTCATCTGTTTCAATATCCGCAGTTATAATCTTGAGCATGTAGGCACAATGAGGAAACTCCACAAAAGCGTCAATTTTCAGTCTTCCGTCAAACTTTTTTCTCGCAAACCACTCTGTATCGCATTTGAGCCGCCTTAAAAATTCAACAAGTTTTCATGGTACAAGTTCAGTAACTCGTCGAATTTGTGATCCATTACAGCATCGTTTAGGCTGGTCATAAAAAAGAAGATCAATTCACGAAGTGGGCTCATATACTGATAAATTTGAAAATTGATGAACTTGATGTTGTTTACTATGTTAGTATCTTAGTTAGTATATAAATTTTTTTGGATCATAATATTATTGACCCAAAAGTCTAAGTGAATGATAGTCGACCAGGATTCAACTGATCGTACTCCCCAAGATTTAGCGGAATCCTGGTTTATTGTTGCCTTGGCAAAGTTCGAGTAAGCTGAAGTTTCGGGATCATTGCTTATAGTGTCAATGAATATTTCAGTAGGTTTTTCAAAGACACTCTTATCTGGAGGGTATGGATTTTCCTATGATAAATTATCCCTCAAGCCTTGATCGTCAGCTTTTTGAATACACTGAAGAGTATTTCCCGTGCGTACTCGTACAAGCACACTTACGCGATTGCCCAACATTTATTCTTTTAATCTCCGAACACCAGTGCATACGAAAGCACAATTCGAACGCCTCTGTCCAGAAAACGACTTTCGCGAGAGACGATCATTATTATATTTTGATCGCATCGCCTACTACTTTAACTCGCGCGTGAGCAAGCTTTTTAATTTAGCCTCGAACCGCATCCGGCAACACTATACACGCCTATACGCGGCTGTATAAAATGTATCAAGGATCGCGGTAGGAGGAAAGGATGGGAATTATTTTACGCCCCCGAGGTACGAACGGAAGCACCGAGCGCGTTATCCGCGCGCGCACGCCTTATTGCTTTGGAGAAGGGCGTGTATCGTTATGCATGATGCATTCATATATCGCGGCGAGGCAATTAACTTTCTTGTGATTCGAAGCCGCATTCCGGCTGCGTTTCTTTTTGAACAAACAAATCGCGTCATTCCCCTCGAATTCAATTAAACAATAACGACACCGCTGCGCGTGCTCGATACAAGTGTCTGGTAAATAAACAATGTTCGAATAAAGGAAGAGGAGGTATCGCAGTAGCAAAATGCTGGAGAGTGACGAGCACCGGAGCTACCTGAGCGAGAGATAATTTCAAGCACCGAGGATTCAGAGGAGCGGGAGCGGAGAGAAAGCTTCGCGCGTTGATAAACATGTGTAGCTTTTAGCGTGGCATCCCTGGAGAGAGAGAGAGAGAGAGAGTGTGAGAGAGGGAGAGCGTAGATCCTATCTCACCGAGTAAAATATGCCCGCGGGAGACAATATTAACTGCCCGCCGTAGCTTCTGCCTGTCCCTCCCACCGCGGACTACAACCTTCTCTGTATGTGTACATATGTCTAAGAGAATTCGCCCTAATGAGCCGTACCCACACTTCGTACGTCTATGTGTGCGCGTGTCGCGCAGCGTCTACACGCGAGAATTCACAACATTTGTCTCGGCGTTATTTTACTTTTGCTTCATCGCAGACGTGCCTTATTTGGAGCGTTCTAATTTGAAGACTCGATCAGTTGCCAATTGTAAAAATTATGAGTAACCAAACGCAAGAAAAGGACACAAACACGAACCCCTCGGCGGGTAGATCCTTAAAAAAGCGCGAGGTCCTTCCATAAAGCAGGTCTATATCGTGGATTTTCAGCGAGCCTCGTTACCGCTGTCATTGTCCGCGCACCTGCCATAAACTTGTCGGCCGCGGTCAGCTTTGGAGTGCGAAGATCGCGCGCTGGATTATGCGACGAGATAAGAAAGGGAGAGAACTCGCTTGTGTCGCGCAGTGCTTTGACCTGCCGTTATTATAAATTCACCCGGAACGAGCTGGATTATTGTTCGAACGGATGCGTCTCGTTATTTTTAACTGGACGCGCGAACTTTGCTCGCGTGGGTTTTAGAACGAACGATCTAGATCTAGCGGATGGTGATTTCGCACTCCACCGCGTAATAAATGGGCGAAACCCGTCGATTTTTAACGGTATGCGAAACGCTAGCGAGTAATCATACCGCAGAGATCGAGATACGGGAAGATGAGCGACGAATCGTCGTTAGGCTCTCCATTAGACGCCGGCGCGTCGTCCTACTCCCGCATTTTTCGTCTCGGCGTCTCTCGTCGCCGCTACGGCACGCGTCGCGCTTCCTCTCGATGCGCTGGCATACATCTATACAACGCGTGAGTGTAATTGAGATAATTCCGAATAAGTGCGTCTAGCGAGAAATCCTGATCGCTCGGTACGGTATGCGAATTTTGTTATTACACGAGAAAAAAAGGCTGGCACTGTGCGCGCAGATACACATCAACAGGCGGCGGCTGGTAATTGCGCGACGAAATCGCTCGGCGGTTAATTTATGCATGAGTCGCAGTACTTAATTGCCGAGGAGAGTCGTGTATTTTTTCAAGAAAAGCGCGCGCGCGCGACATCAACGACGCGTGAAGCAAAAACAATCGCGGCGCGCGGTGGACCTAATTTCGTCGATCGTTTTCTTTGCGCGCCGACCGCGTTGCTTAATCTATGTACTTTGATTGAGTTAATGAGCTGTGGGATATATCGGTGGAGGAGGAATTTTGAAATTGTTTATGAACGAACTAATTTGCGCGCACTGCAGCGTATAGATGTATTGCGGAAAAGCCGGTTGCCTTTTCATTTTTCACGTGCGCAGCTTATTAAGTCTCTTAATGCGACTGGTGAGTGCGTGTGTGTGCATATGTGTGAGAGAGGACGAGAATTTTTATGATTAGACCGGGACATTATGTGATTTTTTTCTCTGGGCTTAAATATGGGATATTTAGCTCGCGATACCCGACATCTATTTACATTCTCTCCAACTTGCATGATTTTTTGCACGTGTACGCGATTTGAGGGAAAGTCGAGTTGACACATTGTTTTTGCTAATAAACTTGAAAACTCGTCTGCATGCCGGAGAGTTATACCTTATCTATTGTTAATTTGTTGAAACGTTTTACAAGTTGTCAGATAAAGAATAATACGGTTGTCTTTCTTTAAGCTTTTTCACGACCTGTACTACATCATACATGTTAATACAAATTCTCTCGGTAAGAGATAGACGAGAAGAATTTCATATTTCTGTATACAAAAAACAATTCCGCAAACTTTCACACCCGCATTTCTTTGGAGTATTCCATGTACTTCCCTCACGCGTCATAAGAGCTTTTCAATGATACAAAATTTTCTGGTTTAAAAACGACTACTATAGTCTTTTGAAAAAAGTTATGAAAATGGTTATACGAGTAGAATTCACGCAGTATGACTACAGTCAAAATCAATTAACGATTGCGCAGTGAAGCAAAACGTCTCCCCTTGTTCTTTGTGCCTTCTGTCTCTCCCGCAAGTCTGGCAGCAACTCTCCTCGTTTTCCCTTAAAATACATATCTTCACGAGAGCCAGGACTCCTTTATACCCACACCGCCGCAACTTGCGCTTGCGCGCACGCCCATTGTGGGAGGTGATAGATCCGGACAGCCGGACAATGCGATCTAGATAAGAGGAGCTTCTTCTCTCTTCCTACACACACAGCATTCACACAGAAGCATGAAGTTGCCGCGCGTCACAGCTTCGGCCTCTTTAAGATCAGCGAAAAAGGCCAAGAACAATAGATGACCGCTGTCAAGCCGCGCGCGAGTCTGTATAAAATGATGCTGAACCTCGATATTCCGCGGCGATCGAAAGGGACAGCTAGCTTGTGTCCTGTGGAGACGACAGATATAATTGGATTTCCATGGATTTCGTGCGAAAGAATTGGAGAAAAACCCTTTGTTTAAGAAAAAAGCAGCTACTTCCGCTTTCGGCAAACCAAATGAATCTCTCTCGCTATCGAGTCCATCAACCGACACTCAATAGCCGGGGCGCTTATAAAGTTGATCGCCTCCTCGTCCTAGCTCACTGTATTTAATCGCGTCGCGAAGGAGAGAGACAGAGAGGTCCATTAAACTCTCGGCGGTGCGATAGGTACACACGTAGCTACACACAAACGTGGGAAATGTAAGCGCCTTCGCTGATTCTAGAAATAAAGCTAATGAAAATTTAGTGCCCGCCGGACTTTTCGCGGATTTGCGTGCGCGCGCGACAGCGGCGGTGACGGCGGTGTTGCACAAAAGATAATATACGAGAATCCCGGCGGACGAGAGAGTGAACGACGCTAATTAACATTTGTTTCGAGTATGTAAATCAGAGCCAATGATTTTTTGCCACAACAGCGAGAAACAAGTGAACGAAGGCGTGTAATTAACGAGCTTGTGCTGTGCACAATCGAATAATATCGCTGCGACTGTGGTGGACGCGATTGGTCTCTTTGCGGCTGATTAATTAATAGGACTTTTGTGTGCAGTGTGTGTATCGATACATCTGGAAAGTCCGGGGACTCGAGCACTTACGGATTGATTGTTCGGGGTTGATAATAGAGACAGGTGTGCGGTATCTCTTCCGAGAATGCCTTACACGATTGGACGCAGAATTTTCGTAAAACAGCTTCCTCTTGCGTAGCCGACGTTATCAAAATCAAATTAAGAAAAAACAAGTGTTCCCATTGCAGGGGAATCCTTGATCGAACCATATAAAGTTGGGGTAGTCATCCTGCGCACTTTCTCATGTCAACTTTTCATAAGACCGAGAAAAACTGAGTCGTCGAATGAGGCAGTACTTCTCGTGGTAAAATACCTCAAATCTATCGGGACGGAGAAAAAGCTCGCCGAGTCGACGTTCCCGCACTTGTCACTGCCTACTTACACTCCTCCACCTTCGTGTGCGTCTGCTGCGGCAGCCCCGAGAGATATGGCCCGTGTTCGCGCTGCAGTAATTCTCAACCGGTGATCTCTCGGTCCTTTGATGGAATGTTTCTTTTCCGTTGCGTGAAATGATCGTGTTTTCATACGAGAATTATTTAAAATTCCACGACGATTTCAGCCACAAAATGCGTATATACTAAAAGTAACTGTACTCAAGCGCGATGTACACTCAAAAACTGAGCGTGCGCATAAGGTACCGAAATTTCTGGCAACCTTTTCTCAGAGTTTTCAAATAACCCTCATTATACCCAAAATCTGCGGCAATCATCAGCCGTGGCGCAATCTCATGCGGCGGCTTAACCGGGATTTCGAGAGAAGCCATCAGTCGCCCACGCAGATCTCGATTCTCCGCGACAGACGTAAAAACCGCTCAATTGAGAACCCGCGAGGCTGATTGAAACCAATTACAGGAAGACGCGCGAGCGTCTCTGTCGCGCCGCAAGGAGACGAGTTATGCGATCGCGCGCCACGACTGCACGCAGTTATGTGCCCGTGCACTTCTGCTTCTGGGGACAGGTGCGCGCGTGTGCAGCGTATGCATACCTGAACGCGACGCGATGTTTCTTCCGCGCTACTTCTTTTCGACTTATAGTTTTGCGAGTAAATTCTGAACGTCGACAGAGTAAGAGTAGCCCGCCAGTTTGTGGATTTTGTTGGCTTGTATTTCGGAGAGTATGCCTTAGCCCTCGAGTTCGAATTAAAATTCAAAAATTTTAAAAAGCTTTGAACCCTGTTTCCTCTCGGTACACCGAATATTTCTTCATTCAACTCCTCCCTCATTCCCCCTTACCTCGTTCTTATATCCCCAGAGTCCTTCAAGAGTAACATACAGCCGCCTCTTGTCCCCTTTCCTTTCATGACCGCCCGCACCAAGGAAATTAAGGCCCACTTACCTACCTGGCTGATTATCGTTGTCTCGTGCGGCCCGTTCAGCTCTCTCTCTCTCTCTCTCTCTCTCTCTCTCTCTCTCTCTCTCTCTCTC
>QLSS01000258.1:73880-85529 GCA_024372645.1 Trichomalopsis sarcophagae
CTCTCTCTCTCTCTCTCTCTCTCTCTCTCTCTCTCTCTCTCTCTCTCGCGAAAGCTACCACTATGTATATGTACACATTGGTGACGCGCGCGACGAACTGCAGAAAATCCACTCGCGCGAGCGAGTATGATTTATGACGTCAGCACGTGATTTATTTCCGAATGAGGAAAAAAATCGGCGACTTGATCGAAAATTTCTTTCTCAGAGCAAGAGCGCGGTGCGTACACTAACGATCGTCACCTTTTGTGTGTGCGTTTGTGTGTGTGTGTGTGTGTGTGTGAGAGAGAGAGAGAGAGAGAGAGAGAGAGAGTGTAGATGCCTGTGCATGTACGTGGGCGTGGCGGCAAGAACGGTTTGGGAAAAACGTAATTTAGCGGGCGTGACCGCTCGCGCAAACAGCGCACGCAAGGTGCAACGAAAATGAGATTTTTTATCGTGACTCATCGCGTGAGTGCGCGGAAAGGAAATATGACGAGGGGAGCAAGCGTATATACGGAACTGGGCTGAGTGGGTGTCATGGTCTTGGACGAGGATCCGAGGAAGAACGGATTGTGGGTGCGATTCGCGAAAGTATTTAAATTCATATACTCATTTTGCTTCCTCCTAGAGGAAGCTTTGTAATAGTAAAATTTCGAGTTTCGTCAAAACTTCTAGAAAATACTTTTGGTGTGTTAGAAGTTCAAATCACGTGTTTTTAGAAAATGTCAGTATGGATGCGTGTGTGTATATGTATACCGTAATATTTCTGGAACTATTCGGTCAATATCAATAAAATTTAACACGCATGTATATTTTTGGATTCTGAATTCAGGAAAAACATTTATTTTTTATTATTCTAACTATTTTTTTATGGCCCATTTTTGATTTTTGAAAAACACTATTTTGCGTTTTTTTTTTCAATCATCCCATCGTTACAAACAATTCAGCTAATATGCATTTGAAAGAGAATAAAATTACCTACTCTTTCCCGTTTGGTCCTCGGGATCTACCGCTTTGTTCGGTAGATAAAATGAAAAAGGTGATTTTTTTAAAAACATTAATATATCTGAAACTAAAATTCATAACCTTACGATCACATGTGACCACACGTGACTCATCATGTCGATGAGTCACGTGTGAAACTATATCCCATTAATATTTCAAGTGATTTGACTACTTATTTTTTCAGTAAAAAATCGAAAACGGGAAAAAATGAGATTACGGAAGTAAAAAGGCTTTATTGTACTTGAGAATTGGAAAAAAGTAGATATTTTGTGTCTTGGCTAAGTTCATTGCGTTCATCAAGATTTAAATTTTATATATATATATATATATATCAGTATGATGACGCAACATATTAATTACAAATATTGACATATTATAAAATATTAATAATACAATTGAAATATAAATAAAACTTTTCTTTTGTAGTAGCCCTGTACTCAATTTCAACTTATTTAGATCCAGAATATTTTGTATTATTTTTTATTGCTCCTTCAGCAAAATAATTGAGATTGAAAATATTTGAAAAAGCATTAACATTGTACAATAATATTTTATCTATTGGAACTATAAATTTAGTTGGATGAAGCTACGTGCCAATGAATTGTCAGCGGGTTTTTGAGTTGTATGGAAAGGATTAAGGGATTTACGATGCCAGTGATATTCGAGCATGTGGAATCGTATGTAGTAGCATGTACCAAGTCGGAGAAACCGTACAATATATAGGTCTTGAACTGGCCGTACTCCTGCACCACTTCAGGTGTACTACCTGCGACCAAAGCGCCATGTAAGGTATTATACTTTTGGCCGTTCATGCTATATTCTGTTTTAAATGTATGATTTTGCAAAAACATTTTAAAATATTTTCGAAAATATAAGCATAATGTTATAATATATTACAGAACATTGTAAATTTAATTATTAAAATATACGTGTTTTCCTTCTCCAAAGATTGAATTCTTAGCATCAGATGAGTCGCTCCATGATGAAAAAAATCAATAATTCGTACTTTAATTCATGAGACAATTTGCAAAACGGAACCGGCCGCTTATCCCCACCCTATCAATAGCCCAGAAGTCTCGACATCGACAAGCGGGTCAGAACTCGGGTCAGAATCTGTACACCGTTGTCCGGAATAACCGTCTCCGAAACTTCGCATCGCCGTCTCGCACTTGCGCTTCTCCGAAAAAAACGATACCAAAAGACGGATGCCCCTTCAAACGGCGCGGCAGCGGCTAATTTATCTCTGGCTGCTTAATAAGAGCGCTCCCCTTTTTACACGCGGGGCGGCACGCGAATCATTAATTAAAATCTTCTCTCTCAAAATCGTGACAATCGAGCTGCCGCCACCACCACATCGCCGCGAGAAAATTCACGCCGGATGAAAAAAGAGGCTCGTTAATTAGAAAGAGAGGCTCGATTGATTTTGCACCGCTAGCTGTAATTTTTGCCCGCCGATCTGATAAGCCGACGGATTGCGGAATTTTAAAAACGCCGATTAAATTCGTCGTCTTTTTTGATTCTCGCTTGCGCGCACATATGGGTACTCGCGTATTATATGTATACGCCTCTCGGAAGGTTTCGAGTTCTTATAATTGCGAGCTTTCCGCCGCTCGAGAAATTGATTTCCATCCGGGAATGTTTTATTCCGCGCGTGTGTGCACGCGCACGAGCGCGTAAAACCGGATTTATCGATGGATTTCGCTACAAATTATTCTTATGTAGAATTGCTCAGTTGCGCGAGCATGGAAGCTCGAGAATCGCGGCGAATTTGAAAAATTCGTAATTGCGGACATGATTCCCTTCGATTTTGAACTTCCGTATGCGCGCTTGAGCTTTTAATCTTGCGTGCATATAGACAAGAAATATTTACACTGTTGTAATTTTGATTTTCAGGAGAGAATAGCATTCATCAAAAATTCCACTTATAGCTTTCTTCAAAAAAACTTTGATTTCAGGCGGGGGCAGTTATAACGTCTCTATAAATTCTGGTCTCCAGCTTTCGTTATATAACTCGCCTACACGCTTTTTTCCCCTTTTCGAGATCCCACATAGCGTCTTCTAAGTAGTTAATTTTATGCTCCTTTCATTCACGTGATTTTCGATTCAGAAGATTCCCCGTAATCGGACTCATCGTCGGAAATGCCGCTATAAAAGTTCGGTTTTACGACGTTTCTTTTTCCCCCTAACACCGCACACACAAGCGCGCGGCGGCTGACTGTCCGCGCCGCAGGTGAAGGTGGATTAAGGCTCTTCAGGGAAAAAAATGCGCAGGCGGCTCGTAAGAGTAAATTAGAAATCAGGATTAGAACGTTAGCCGCGTAATTTTGTTCACCGGCTTGATTTCCTTTGAATTCCGCTCTCTGTATGAGTGCGCGTGTATTATAAATTCCGTCATTTGCCGATAGTAAAAATGGTTTATGGCTTTGTCATTAATTGGAATTTTCGGTATGTGCTTCTATGAAGAATTCTTCTGTATATACACTTTGTAAAAATCATTGTTTCATAGAGGTGAAAGCCGTAAGCTAAACAGCCCTAATAGCAAAAAAAGCTGGCTAATCTTTATTAAAATAATTATAGTCGTAGTGCGCGTGCGCTTACAACAAAAATTTACGTAACACAATAAATTACGCTGTTCAAACACACAGTGCACTGCAGCTGAAGAGTGTGCATTGAGAGTCGTTACATCGCGTATAGTAGGCGTAATAAACGCGCTCGCAGAGCGAGAGGGAGAGAATTATAATTTTCCACGTCAATTTCGTTTCCAGCTCAAAGGCTCGAAGTTTTCGTTAATAAAACGCGATTTTAACGACAGCCGAGGAGAGGAAAAAAAGGATCGGGGAAAATGAAAGTCACACGCATGCGAGCGAGAGTCATTACCGCGCGAGTCTCGTTACCGCGCGAGAGCAGCGCGTTGCTGACGCAATCGCGATTCACTGGCGCAGCGCATACAGCTAATAATAAAACAGTGTATGACGCAGTCTCGAAATAGATTAATCGCTTTCTTGTATTTTGCATTTTGCGCGGCGCGTATTATTAATCGGGCGACACTGCTTCACCTATCGTTTGATTGATATCAATCGATAGCGACAACTACTTCGATGGATGTAATACCTGCCGCGATCATCAATCGTCGACTTGTTGTGCTTGCGGTACGCCCGTTATGCAGGATGGATTTTGAGACTTGATGCAATCGATGCTCGGCCTGCTCGTATAATTATACATGCAGGGTGAAATGTGCTTAATAGTATAGTCATTACGCAGACGTTTAACGATGATACATCGCGCGTTTCGCCTGCTTATCCTCGGCTCTTTGCTATTACTTCACAACGCACTACGCATCGGCAAATAAAAGTCGATGAAGTTCAGCTCCGCAAATAGATCAAACTTCTCCGGGCGCATAACCTGTATACGAAGATCCGGCTCAGCAAGCGCTAACCAGGCAGTAGCTCGGCCTATCACTCCACACCTAGGCGAATTGGCCGAAGCGCGAATCAGCTGCGCGCGTCCATCGCAGTTCACGAGTAAAAAGTTCGCGGTGAGGTCCGTCATACACTGCAGGCGAAGTTGAAGTGCGCGACGCGTATCATAAGTTCGAAACGAGGCCGCGCTGCAAAGCTCTTTTGAAAGTGGAAACGTACCATAAGCCAGTTTGCGAACGCTTGAAGGATGACGCGAGTGGTGTGTTGCAGGCGTACGCACATCAAAGCGGAGAGTTGCGCGCTGCCGTGCGCGGGATAATATTAGATTGTGACAGGTTGATGCCGAGGAAGACCGACGACGAATTTAGATGCGTGGGATGCACGCGCACCCCCGCTTTCGGGGATTACTTACTTGTTTGGCTAGTCTCGCTGATGTGTTATAGCTGAAGACTTGCTTCTTCGATAAAAAATAATTGATTCTCAAAATATAGCGAAGTCTTTAGTGCCTAAGGACATGCGCAGATACACACGGCAAAGTGACCAGAGAGAGCCTCACCTACGTCCCACATAAATTCTGCAACTAAACATAAGCTTCTCGGGCCATGCGTTATAAAAGCAGCAGCAGTCGACAAAGGCCTCGCGGCCACTGCATCCCACTCGTAAAAGCATCCCGGTAGGAGACAAGAGCAGAGACGCGGCTCTCTCTGTGGTCCAGCGACGCGCGAAAGCAGCGAGCGCTAATTGAGCGGTTTATAACGCCGCCGCCACCGGCCATGTTAATCATAACGTGCAGTAATATTGCCGTCATCGGCTATACTACTCTCCCCCTTACCCTCCTCGCACATATATTTAAATCTGGACGTATATTCCGAAATTATTGTCGCTCGAGAGCAGTAGCAGTGCGCGGAGAAAAAAGGAGAAGATCTGCGAGGAGGAAGAATAATGGCAAGAAGATGGGTGGAGAACGAAGGAGGCACGAAGAGACGGTAACGTCTCTCATGATGCAAAGCAGAGGGATGTGTGTGATGTTGCGTTGATTTTGGTGGAATTATTAAGTTTATGAATCATAGCTTCAGTCCAAAGTTCAAGCAAAATGGCTTGCAGCCTCTCCTACGCCATCACGACAAGGCGGTTCTCTCTCCTTGCACGTCTCATTGTTCATTACGTGGCGGGTGAATGTAATTTATGAAAGCGCTCGTAACATAGCCGTTTTGCCGATTTGCTCGTGCGGTGTGCTGTAGTTATTTATTCGACCATAGACGACGATTATTCATCTCCGCACAGTCTGGAGAGAGCTTGGATTAATTACATATTTTAATTACCGGCGACAAAAATGTTATTTATCGGTCGTGGATCGGGTATGTAACTTGAGCTCCCAATAATTAAGCAGAGATGGAGAGAGTTGACAGCACGCATACGAGTGATTCTGCTGAGCCCCGAATCTTTAGCGTTTCGTTAGCGCTATTTATTCTTCTCAAAGTGCAGCTGCCTCCACGGAGAGTCTGTGCTATAAGTAATAAGTAACGTGATTGTTGGCGTTATAAACTTTTGCGAGGTCGAGCGCATCAACGCCGGATTAATAAATTTAGAGAGTTTATTGCTTATTGTTTCGTTTTGATGTCCATTAGGAACAAGCTTACGCTTTGATTCTTTCCTAACTTGATCCAAGTCTTAGTGAGATTGCAGAATTTACACCACTTTCACCGTATCGCTAATTGAAAAACCGGTTTCAGTTACCCATGATCACAAAGTAACTATCACAACCAGGAGATACAAGTAGCAATCGATGTTTTTCAAAACTGTGTTTCAAAAGTAAACAAAATTCGAATCTGGTCGTCGACACACATCGTGACCGTATGCAAATTATCTGGAGAATCTGTCTCAACGAATAAAAATACATCATCACTTTGATTGACTCGCGCGCGTCGCGGACATAAACAAGTCGTATCACTGCGCTCACCTGAGCTTTCTAATTCAGCCTCTGAATCGTCTAGCACCTCATTCAAGCGTCAAAATACGACTGGCGAAGGTGTTATCTCGTCCTCTTTGGTTGCCCAGAGCCAACTGGACCCCGTGAGTATCCACGAGAACGCATAACAAACGGGAAAAGAATCGAGAGATTAGACGCAACGGGAAATTATGATGCGCGTGTGGTGTACGTCTCGAATTCATGTAAGAGGAGGAAAGTATCAAAACACATATCGCGTGTGTGGGAAAACGTATATTGTTGTTGTTTCTTGAAGAGAACTAAAGTCTTTTGTCGTTGCCTTACGTAAACATGTGGATCAAACTTATCCATCATGACGATATAATTTCATTACGTGCCCCAAGACTTAAAAAAGTCGCATAACACACGCTTGGACAGTAAACCCGTGGACAGCACCGATAAATCAATTAGGAATGATAGATCAATCCCGAATGACTTTTCGCACAGCACGAGAGCCGGTCTCAATTACAATTTTATCAACCGGACCCTCCATATTTCTCCGTACTAAACTTTCCCGCATACCTACATTACCTGCTGTACAACGTATACGTGTCTCGCGAACATAAAACGATCGAACCGCAAAGAGAGCTCAAATGCACAAAAGTCGCACACGCACGTACAGTATAATAATAAGTACACCAGAGTCTGTGTCACCCATTTGCTCGGTCGTGTCAAAGCATAAGCGCGTGGGCGAGCATATCTCAACGCAGCAGAGCCATTCGCGCGTGTATTGTACAGGCGCTGTACCTACGATTGTACGTACACGGGTGTAGATCATCTGGCTGTGTTTTGCGAGAGCCGTTAGACTGGCGAGGAATTCCTTTCTTCTCCGAGAAACTAAATTAACGAAATTCAATTTGCTCATTGTTTCTATTGTTACTGTACTTAATGATACACGAGTATGTATTAATGATTTTCAATGATGACCGGCATGGTAAAAGTATATAATAGATCATATACGTGTCGTACGACGTAACGGAACTGCAAGTGTTTCGCTCGACCCCAAAGTAAACAAAGTTTACTTATAACGCAAGTGTATATTATCGCCGACATCTTGAATTAGCGAGTCAAGAGAAGAATAACTCCGAAACTTCAAACGGAGACGTCATCAAGATTGCATTATTATTCTCGCCGACTACCGCGCTGCATATAACGAACAATATTAATCTGTAACGATTTTAACGAGCCGTCGTGGACGAGACTCACTCGCAGAAAGAGAGAGAGAGAGGGTGACGAATCGCAAATGTAATTGCACGAGATAAGTGAGAGGCCATGCGATGGTTTGAGAGTCACTGACGAAAATAGCGACCTTATTAATAATCGCGAGCAGAATGTCGACTCGCTGCCGCGACACAACAAGCGCAAGAAACAAAATCGCAGAAATGACGAGGGAAAGTGGGTAGCGCGCGTATACAGTCGCGAGGGAGATGGACGCGTCGCAACGACGACGACAACGACGACGCGACGATGAGGAGGAGAAAGGTGAGAGGGAGAGGAAGAGAGAGAATATGAAGATGGCGATATGCACGCAGGCATTTTTTCTCCCGGTCACGTTTATTTGCGGAACGTGAGAGGAATTTTGCGAGCTCGGAAAAATGCCGCGCGTGCCGGGAAATCGAGGACTCGCGAAAGTTTACATTCGAAATTGATCTGCAGCTGTATACGATTTTACAAAAACAATTAATTCCGTTTTATCTTTAGCAGTGATTTCGCGATGACGAATGCAGAAAGAGCAATCCCGAGTGGCATTCATATCAGCGACGGCGACAGTGCCAAAACCGCTTAAATCATTAAGGTGGCAGTTATTTTCCAAAAGAATCAAAGCATACCTCCTCGCTCGTCTTCGAAATTAAACGCACATGCGTAGCCGGAGAAAACAAAGATGATGTTAAATGGAACCGGCGGAGAGACGAAATCCGCACATCAGAGCCCAACATTGTCCGCTACTACTGCAGCGGTACACGGGGGTGTAGAGACAGAGCTGGGAGAGCGTAATAATAGCGACGATGATGTACGACTCTAAAATCCTTCTCTTAGCGAGTCGTCTCATTCTCTCTCTCTCTCTCTCTCTCTCTCTCTCTCTCTCTCTCTCTCTCTTTCTCTCGTCGCTGCACACTTAGCCCATGAGAAAGCGAGAGTATGCGGAGGAGTGGGTGGCCCAAGTGCGACACAATGGGACACGTGTTCGGCGTCACTCGTCCGCGCGAGCAGCCCACACGTATATTACGAAATGGCGCTCGTCGATCGACCTGAAGAAGAGGTGACGAAGGGTCCCGCCGTTTGTCGTTGTTGTCTTACAAGTTTTGTTACAGAGCTCGCGAGCTTCTTGGCTCGCGAGATTTATGAGTGATTACTTTTGTTTCGCGCCGGCGGTCCAGTGCCGCCGCGCATTTGTCTCTCGGCTAAGCGATGCGTGCTTATGAGCGAATAAGTTTATTTGCCAGTGCGCGGGAGATGACAGACGATTTGGGATTTAATGGTGACTCGGCGAACTGACTTTCATGTCTCTTAAGCGACTGCGTGATCTATGCGTTGGAAAATGCTCCTGATTTTGCGTGTTTGGACGAACAAATGTTTTACTTTTGATATATTTTACGGTGCTTGTAAAGAAGTTTATTAAGTGTTACCATGTTATGCCATAGTAATAAAAAACATGTGTTTCAGTTGTTGGAATTAGCAGGATTTTGCTCACTGAATTATCCGGTGTGGTGGTTGGAAAGCACTCGTCCATTTTCTAAATCATTTTCGGAAAAAGTTACAAATTATTTACAAGGTTTAGTGGCGCTGTCGATTAAAGTAACGGTTTTGAACTTACATTGCACTGCGCAGCTTGATACTCACTGCGACAATAAGAATTACGATCTTCGCATTCTGGTAGTGGATGACACTGAAACTATATAAATGGTAATTAGACTTTCATTGTTGATCAATGTTGATGTTAACGCTTATGATATTTTTCAGTAAAATATAACTTGAGTTAAACTACTTACGACATTCCAGTAAAGAGATATAACCAACGCGAATATTAACACAAAACGCATTATCAAACTGAAGACGATGTTTGAATTCGAAAAATGTATAAAACAGTATTCTTTGCATGCACTGGTTTCGTCAACTAATGCTTTATTTTATAAATGTACAGCTTTTATATTGCAGTTGTATAACGACTCTGTAATAACAAATATATATTAGTCAAGTAATTGTATCATAATGTAGCTCACACTGTTGAACTTCGATCATCAGTCTTAGTTGGATATTTAGAAGGGATCCCCTTATAATTTCTACAACGACTACATCAAGGAGCGCGACAGCACTGCGCTGGCAAGAAAAAGTACAAAGTACGATTTGTCGACGGAACAACCGTATATACTTTGAAATTAGGTTTTCTTAACCTTAAACAAAATTTGAGAGCATGTAAATCATTACTATTGCGCGTATGCGTAATGATAATGGATGAATCTTTTTAATCTTTCATGATTAAAAAGATTCATCCAAAAATATTAAGTTATTAACTTAATATTGCAAGTTGAAAATTAGCTCGGTATATTTCTTTTCGTTCAGAGTTTCTACCCTCTTCCGATTTTTTTCGTCTCCTCCGATCACGTAACTTCCGGTGAGTATTATATTAGGTATTATACACCAGTGGTTAAAGTGGTTCATCTACTTGACCGACATTCGTCTGCTACTCGGCGACACACGCGATTATATAATAATGCTATACGATCATATGCGCGATGCGATCTATGTCTAAAGCAATAGTAGCTATTGTCTATCGAATAGATCAAGATTTAATGAAGTGCAACAGCAAGGAGGATATGCTTTGTAAAAGATGTGGAATGTCTCAAAAAAACTTTTTTCAAAAGTGAAAACCTTGGCAAGAAAAAGACTAATAAACGTAGTGAAATCTCTAAATATTGGAATATCAAGTAACTGTTTTTTGCTATACGCATTAAGATATAAAATTAAAGTTAAAATTAGTTTTCCCAAAAAATGATATATTAATACGTATAGCAAAAAACATTTACTTGACATTTTAATATTTAGAGATTTCACTACGTTTATTAGTCTTTTTCTTGCCAAGGTTTTCACTTTTGCAAAAGGTTTTTTTGGAAGTATACTATTATCGTTGAATATCACGAATTCGAAAAATAAATATTATATATATTTTTTTAATTAAAAAACGTATGAAGCATTGCTGATTCTGCTTTATGCTGTTTTCGCCAACTTATAACATAGTTTCATTTTGCAAAGCTTTTATCACAGTTGTAAAATTATGACCTTGTGATAGAGAAATAATGGTCATATATATGTATTTATATTATCTTCTTTTCTGGAATAGAGGTTTACGAAAAAACAATAACAATACGACGTATAATTTATTTATGATGTATTGTAATAGCAACGATTCAATCTTACGATGCAAAGCCTTCGTCGTCATTGTCAAAGCATAACTTCTCAACAATAGAATTAATTTAAAAGGTGAAGTCGGAGAATATTTATTAAAGAAAAATAAACTATTAAACTGCATAAAATAATAAAAACTCGTAACAAAGCAAGAAATATCTATACCCGCGCGAAAAAATTAATAAAGACATCGAGGCAACAAAGGCTTGCGTCTGAGCGATGAAGAAGCACTTTTAAGCACTAGTGTCATTGGGACTCGAAATCTCACGCAGTGCCAGACTAAACATTTTAGCCGCAAGCTTAGTGTATAAAGGACTGTCTGTCCCCGGCGTCGCGACGCTGAACTTTAGCTAAAAAAGCATCAAAGTCGGATCAGCAACGGAGAACAATATAAGTTTACGCCAAGTTTGAGCGATGTTAGTGCAAAGGGAAAGTAAAAATGACATACGAACAGGAATCATTAAATGTAATAAGGAGATGAGGGATACTTTAAGATTTCAGGTTTTATTTGATTGTTCAGAAATGACTAACTTTTATATTGTCTCTTTAGCTTAAGAAGTGGGCAACGAGCTCCAGAATGTATACTCCAGAAACAAAGCTCGAGCTTCATCCGCGCAAAAAAGCGTGTATAAAGCAAGCAGCAGCAGCGGGTGGGAGTATAGAAGGCATTTAACTCGAGCCGGGACTGCGTAAAAAAGGTACACGTACGCGCGGGAGCACGCTGTCAAAATCGCTGGAAGACGGAAGGCCCTTATTTATTGCGCTTGTCTGGCCGCAAGAGAGAAGGCTGCCGGCGTCGCTGCCGTCGTTTTGCACAAGAGAGCGGTGCCGCCCCCTCGCGTCGGTGTATATATA
>QLSS01000258.1:85559-98538 GCA_024372645.1 Trichomalopsis sarcophagae
ATATATATATATATATAATGTGTGTGTGTTATTGGTGTATGCACACTGTCAAGGTCAGTGTGCTCTAGACTTCCACTGCAATGCACAATGCCGTGTCGTTCGTTTTGCTTGCGTCATCTGTTTATGGGGTGAATTCGGAGATTTATAGTAGAGTTGGGTTTGTATCTTTGGATTACAGAATTTTACTTAGACATCTGATTTGATAATGAATTACGGTCATGTATGCGTGGATAAATACTTCTTAATCTGCACACGATGAATTCTTAGCATCTTTGGCACGCTCACTTTTTTGACTTCTAAATGTAATTATTGCCAACGGAATCTTCGCTCAAGGAGATCGTTACACGATCGTTAAAATCATATTAATCGAACCATACAGGCATACGCAGCAAGCGCATCGTGACAATATCTTTCCACAATTCTGCTGGTATAATTTCTCCATCTGCCGCTTTAATGAAACGCGAATGCTCGAGTGGCGTAATCTCTTAATTCCTAGTACGAGAAAAAAGTGACCCGCGAAACGCGAGAGGAAAATTATGCAAATAAATAGTCCATTATAAAATCTTGAGGAAGAACAGCTGAAACCGGATGTCTCGTTAGCCGTACGCTTCTGGTGATGCCGGAGTGCAGCGCATTTAGATGCAAGTCACAAAATTGCAGGTGTGAGCGATTTTTAAGTGGTCCAATTATGAGTGTACCGCGTCGATCGTAGTCTAGTCGACACGGTGGCGCTGAGATGAATTTTTGCGAAAATTAGGAGCGATTTACGTTGACTCGAAAACAGGATTTTAAATAATTCAATAATGCAAAATTAATGTTTGCAGTGAAGTGACTCTTAAGCGGAATATCGCCAACGGTATCTTATTAAAAATTACTTAAATCCGATTAATATGGGAGTAAAGTAATTATCTCTTCTCATATTTATACATGTTATTCCATGTGAAAAAGCGATGTAAAAAAGTATGTACTTTATGCGGGGAATATTAACGAATACTGTAGAATGAACGAACGAACCTCGGATCGTATAATCGAAAATAGAGGAAGGTGACCTTGTAAGATCGCATTTATCAGGGACGATTCATGAACATTTTTTTCAATATCATCAAGACTCTTTATCAGAAGTTATTTGGTGAAAGTTCCATTCTTTTAGCTGTAGACGCAGATGAACTATAAAACGTGGGGAACTGCAGCAACTCATCACTCAGTTCTCATCGTCCTTCAGCTTCAGAACTTCTAAGTTCAAACAGATTCTCACAATGAAGATGGTAAGAACTTTTTGACAAAGTTATTCTACTTTTATTCGTTTTTTGCACAGCCTTTGTAGAAATTTTGAGCAGTCTTGAGCAGTCACTGGCAAGTCCTGATGAAATAGAGCAGTTACTGGCTAGTAGTGCCCAGTGACTATTAAATTTCTACCAGCGAACACAGTACATTTTTAGGCTTGAAAATACATGAAATATACCGTTGATATATTGTATAACTCAATCAAATTACGTATTTCAGATCATAGTCAGACTACGTCGCCACGTAAAGAAACTCCAAAACCTGTAGTTCTACTTCAACGAACGTATCATAATAACATAGGTGTCATTGGTGGTTATCAATACTCTTACGAGCAGGATGATGGTCAGTCGCGTCACGAAATTGCCGAACCCACTGAAGTCACAAACGTAGATGGAAAGCTGGTCCCTATTAACCGTATCAAAGGATATTACACCTTCATTCATTCGAAAACCAATAAAGTGTAAAAAGTCACCTACGTTGCTGACCACGACGGATTTGTAGCTACAGTTCCAAAAGTCGAAAATGCAGATATTTAATAATTCTTATCTTTTTGATAAATGTATTGTCATATTTTAAACATGACTCTTATTTATGGCCCACCTTTTGAAATACCTTAAATTAAGCTGCTCAATAAAAACAACAAAAATTAATTTTTTTCGAGATTATTGTTTCAACCTAGCGAAATTAAAAAGGTCGAATAATAAATAATCCTCTCTTCGAAAAGTGATGGCCATGTGTTGCAAATCCCGTTAATGTCATGTTTGGTCGCCGTGATTTAGAAACATGAATAAGAAACGTGATTTTTTAATTCAAATTAGAAATGCATATTATATTCGGTTTATATAGAGCAATTAACATTTAAAATTCAATACTGAAACTCGAAAGTTTAAATGATAAAGAATTAATAGAAACAATCGCATTTGGTTTTATATTGTTTTCAATTTTGGGATTGTGCTGCATTGAATCGTGATCCCTACTAACAGTTCCAGATTAGAACGGATTAAAGCAGGCCAAACAAAGCAATTTTACCATTTTACCATCACTATATCTAAATTTAGCTCGCATATCCTTATGAGGAAAATTGAAAAGTGCCTGTGAGCCACCTATTTTCACCTGCCACAAACACAGGGAGTAGACGGTGGTGAAGACGAGGCAAGTCAAAAACTGCTTTATTTTGATGATTGATATTGTTACATAGCGATCGACGTGTACATATTACGTGCATTAAAATTAAATTTGTTTGATTAAAACTCGCAATAGTGTTTTAAAAATAAAAATGTTTATTATAATAGTGAGTAATAAACTTTTATTAATTGTGAGTGATATAAAATTGCTCTGATGAGATAAACATGATCAAAAGCTCACTATTTTTTATTAAAAGTATGTGGCTTAAGTGCCGCATAACGCAAGGTCTTGCCACAGCTGAATTAGCAGATGTTTATGTAGATTTTCAGGGCACTGCAAAAAAAAGAAGAAACATAGAGATAATCCAGATAGAGTGGTGGAGTCAGCCTCAAACGTGACTCTCTGAGAGAAACAGATAGAAGACAGAACACATACAAGGTCCTTTATTACCTATCTATTTCTAATGGCACATGCGAACGAAATTGTTTACACCTTAACATACAAAAAATTAATCATTAACAAGGCAATTTTGGTATAGGTATACATGTGGTATAAGTGTTAGTGGTATTATTAGTAAGCAATTAGAGATCCAGAAAGTGTATGCCGTAAAAGAGAGATTAGTCCGAAATCGTTTTATTTTATGGCGCTACTCTTGCTTGGTCCTATAAGTTCGGTTGATTCCGCATGCGCACCTACTACTATAACTGGTTCTTTTGCTTTCTCCTAGAGAAAGCTTTGTGATGGTAAAATTTTCAGTTTTACTGAAACTTCATAGAAACGTATTTTTAGGTGATTGAAGTTCAAATCATGGGTTTTTAGTAAATGTCTATGTGGATGGCTGTGTGTGTAAGTATGTATACCGTCATAATTCTGGAAGATCATAAAGGAATTTGGCATACACATTCATTTTCTGATTCTGAAATCAGGAACATTTTTTATTATTAATACTATTTTATGGCCATTTTTCGATTTTTGAAAAAACATAATTGCTTTTTTTTAATGATATGATTCATACAATAAATTTAGCAACAGTGTCTTTTTGAAAGAGCAAAGATTTTCGAGATTGTTCATTCCGTTTAATTGTTATGATAAAAAAGGTGATTTTTTAAAACAATTTAATATCTCCAAAGCTAAACTATCAAACGTTTTAAGAAAATGTATGACAATAAAAAATGATAATATCTATCTCGAGAATAGCCGGTCTAACAGCTAGTCGGCGCGTTTTGCATGGTAGTGCGTGGTTGGAATCTTCGCTTTGTAGCTTTAACCTTGTGCGATTTAGTTTCGAAAAACCCTGATAAAATATACAAGATGAAATATGGCTAAGGTGTCAAAGTAAGTGGTGGAGGGTGGTGTGCTGATGCATTAAATAGGCAAAGTGTCAGTGGGAGACACAAATTCCTAAAAAGCCTTCCCTATTTTAGTTGACAGTTATCTTTCATACTACTATCTAATAATATGTATAAATACAGTATATAAGTAAATAACATTTTATTCGTAACGAATGAAATGTTATTTTGGATTTAGCTAGTTGGGGCTATGAATTTAGTTAGAGGAAGCTACGTGCCAAAGAATTGGCAGCAGTTTTTTATCCGTGATACATGCGTATAAACCTATATTATACGCAGTTATTGTTTTAGTTTGTTCAAATTTATCCAGGATTCATTTTTGAAAGTAGTGATGAGCTACTGAACTGACTAGTCCAACTTATTAATTATCATTTAATGATTGCAAATCTTTCAAAGTATTATTTTAATTTTGGGCAGACAAGAAAACGAAATGAATTTGCTTACGTATTCATAACTGAACATGAAACAGGACAATCCTGAAAGATAATTCTGTACATATTATTACGCGCCTGCATCTCAATTCCGTTATGGGATCCAGAAGGAAATGCCGATATGTATGCTAAAAAGTATTTATAAAAACTATAGATTACTGTTTTTTAACAACTTTTTACATTGATATTTTAGCAAACTTTTTACATTGCGATTTTTTCCAAGTTTTTCAAACATTTTTTGATTTGTGGTGTTAAAAAAGATATTGTAAGTTAAGAGAACGGTGAAAGTTGCATAGATGGTACATCAGAAATTCAATTTTTTTTGCACCTGATCAAGAGATGTATTGTCGACTATAAAACCAGCCAAGTAACAGAGTTCATCATTCAGTTTTCATCCTCTTTTCAACTTGGGAACACAGTTAGAGCAGACGCCTTTATCACCATGAAGATGGTAAAATTTTGTAAAGTTAATGAATTTTATAAACCAAATCACGATTGATCGCTCGAAGTACTCAAGTACTCGAGCATTCTTAAAAATTAATTTTTAAATTCAATTTTATAAATAAATCATTATATTTTGATTGATTGTTTTTAAACAATCTTACTAATCGTCAAATTAATTAAATATAAGGCCCTTATACGATTTTCAGAAAAACTGAAAATTGCTCCGATATAGTTTTGTCCCATAACAAATAATTTTTTTAATACTGTGAATAATTTCTGTAACTTAATTGAATGACCAATTTCAGATCGTAGTCCTCGCCGCCTTCGTAGCAGTCTCCGTCGCTGCACCTCGGACCACCACGTTACTAAGTCGAGTAGCTCCTAAAACTACGGTAGTCGTAAAAGAAGCGCATCATAACAAAATCGACACCGGTGGTTACCGATACTTGTACTAGACGGACGATAGTCAGACGCGTCATGAAACTGCCGAAGTTGTAGAAATTAAAGATAACGAGGGAAATGTTGCTCCTTCTCAAAGAGTGTCTGGAGAATACAGCTTTATTGATCCTGAAACTAACCAACTGTATAAAGTCACTTACACCGCAGACGAAAAGGGATATATTGATAAATTCCCAGTACCCATTGATATCTCTTGTTAAATGTTTAGATTATGTGACTATTATAAATTGCTGTGATTTTTATGTTTGTGTGTTGCTGTACGTGTATCTGTTATAATTTCTGTATTTGAAATATAACGTTTATTTATTAGATGAACTGTATATAAACTGTCTTTATTCGGTAAATCAGTATTTGATCTTTTCCTGTCTCTGCATAAAAGGGGTAAGTGATAAATCCTTCTCTAAGAAAGACATGGTTATCATTCTGTTGCGAATTTTAATGAAACATAATTTTAATGTACATATTATTATGTAGTATGTAGCATCAATATTGTAAAATGCGCAGTGCCCATAACGAATATCAATTATCAAAACAAAGCAGTTTATAGCTCTTTTGTGTCGCTTTGTTTCTTCATCGCCAAAACTATCTGTGTCTGGGGCTTATAGTTTCGTGTGCGAAAAATGTGTGAGATGCGTTATCTCACGCAATTTTCGACCGATCGGGGTGAAATTTTAGGAGAAGTCTCCTTTTGCAAAAGCTAAAAAACTATTCTTTTTATCCCGATCCTCTACGTCGTTTTGAAATGCGGGCGCAATTTGTTCAATTTTTAAGCGTTTTTTTAATAAAAATTTTCATGTGATGCGATTATCTCGGAAGGACTTTAATCAATCGGGCAAAAAATTTGTGAGCAAACTCCCCTCGTAATACTAAACTGACAGATTTATTTTGGGCTTGATCCTGCACTTATACGCGTAATGCGGTCACCTCCAAAAATCGCTAAAAACGGTTTTTAGCACTAAGTCGAATTCGAAGCATTCTACAAAAAAATGTTAAACGTAAACGTTATAGATCTTTGAAAAATACAACTTTTTCCCATTAACATCAAATCATGAGAATGCTTAGAACTCGAGTTTACAGCCCAAAATCGAGTTTTTACAGCTAAAAAACCAATTATTTGCCATAAAACATTACGGATTTACGTTTTACATTAATAGTATATTATGACACTGTTGTGGGAGATGGTTTTCTACTTTGCTCGAGGTTTTTCGCACGAGCGAAGCGAGTTTGAAAATCGAGCAAGGTAGAAAAACACCTCCCACAGCAGTCTCATACGATATTTTATAGCACGACAACCTCAAAATCGACATTAAAGTTGGCATTTTGAGGTTAGCGTGCTATAAAATATTAAATGTAAAAATTGTAAATATTTTCAAAATACAACTTTTTACCATGGCAAACATTTATTTTAACACTTTTTGACATACACAACCCTAAAAGCGATTTTTTTATACTGTAACGTGGTAGTTCGACTACGCGTTACAAGCGAGAATTTGCGCCGCGAGGCACCGACAACCGCGCGACGTGGCAGGTCGAGCCACGAGTAGGCGCGTAGAGGGGGGAGTAGTTCGCGTGGGGAGCGCGCGCAGCGCTGGCCCCGCGGCCATGTGTTGCCGCATGAGGAGAGCTCGCTCTCTTTTCGCTCCGATTGCTTCCACCGATAGGACGCCTAGACCCTCTCCTCAGCTCTCGATCGACCTCGAAGCATCCGCATCCGTGCGCCATTGGAGTTCACCTTCACTCTCGCTATTGTAGCAAGTAAGTAACAGTGTAATAGCGTGCGAACTAACTAGTGCGGCTGTGTCTCGGGTGAACGCGACGCGACGTGGTTAGTGTGACGCGATGTATCTCGACGAACGCGGTAATGGCGGCGAGCCGAGTGCCGTGAGGACTCGTCGCCGGTTGCGATTCATGTAAGCTCTCGATCGTTCTCGCTATCGTTTCCTTGATGCTACCGTTTGTCCTTCATTCAAGCTACCGTCTGCCTGTTCCACACCTAAGCTCTCGATCGTCCTCGCTATCGTTTCCTTGACGCTATCGCTATCCCTCATTCAGGTTACCGTTTGCCTCTCCCACGCCCTCGCTCTCGCACAAGTCCTCGCTATCGTTGCCCAGGTAGGGCGTATATCTCCTCGCTATCGTTTTCCTCCCGTATCGCACCTCCCCGCTATCGTTTTCCCCGCCCCTCTCGCCACTTCAACCAGCTACCGACCACAGCATGCTACCGAGCTACCGTTAGTAAGTAGTTTAGCGAGTAGGTTAAGTTAGCCCTTTATCGGAGTACCGTTAAATAATTCTTAGGATGCACGAGCGTGTGCGCAAAGTATGAGTGAGCACTGGGTGTCGTCGCGCGGTCGTGTCGAGGTCGACATATCGTGAATGGTTTTCGGGAATTAGAATGAGGGAGCGGGTTTGCACGATGCGGCATATGGAAAAATAAGCGTTTGATGGGTCGGGGAATCGCATAACTCGCGAGAGTACGCCTCGACGGACGCGCTGGTCGTCGGGGCCGGTAGACGACCAGAGGGGCGAGGCGGGTACTCGCCCGCACCGGCAAGTCGGCGGGCGGCGCGCTGACGAGCGTGGCGTCGGCGTCGATTGTTCGGTGGGCGCGAGTGATCTCCCCGGAAGGAGATAAGATTTTCTAAAATTTGTTGCGGGGCCGCGTGTGTAGGTTCGCTTCCCTTCACGATGACCTCGACCGGCGGTGTGGCGCACCGCATAATAGTTAATTAAGTCAGCGTAGTGCCTCTGGATTGTAGAGGCCGTAGATTCTCGGCGGGTTGCCGTTGGTTGTTAAAAGAATAAATGAGGAATAAAGACGACATATCATACCCGCAGCAAGCTTTATGAGTTTCATAACCCACGATCCTGATCGATACTCTACCCGCTTCTGGAGCTAGCCGAGCTCAACTCCCGCGCCGCCGGGCCCCGACACACGGTGGCGCTCTCACGGAAAGGGGATCGCGGGATCCTCGGCATCTCTATGCCTGGCGCCCTGGGCCGAGGCGGCCCGCCGCCGTGTATGCATTGGGGTGTGACGGCGCGCGAGACTGGATTTAGGGAGCGCTGGGCTGCCGAGCAAACCCCAGCGTTTCAATACATAAATTCAATAATAACTTCGGTGCAACATGCCCCATCCAACCCAATTATTTAAAAGCTAAAAGTTATATTTTGACCGTTATCTCATACATATATACAAAATTAAACCACTTTTTAAATTCAATTATAAAAAAGGGATAATTTATAGGAAATACGTAATCGCCGGATACAATCCGTGTAACTTGGCATCATATAACAACGTATGCTATATTAATTAAATCTTTTAAGCTGAATCAGTACAATTGACTTTCAAAATTCAAGTGTATATACTGAACTAGAAAAACCTAAACTCAATAAAGAAAATTGCATAGATTGAAGAAAACCTCTAAGTAGCTTACTACATCTCTCTAAACTATGCTAAATATATAAACCATCAATTTTCTAATTGTTGATACTTTTTTAAATGTTTTCAATCTCGATTATTTTGCTGAAGGAGCAATTAAAAAATAATACAAAATATTTGGATCTGAATAAGTTGGACTGCGTTTAAGCAAGCCATCTGCGCAAGGATTGGCAGTACTCATGTATTGTATGTGATACTGATGCACATATATGTGTATATATATATATATATATATATATATATATATATATATATATATCAGTTTGACATAAATTAATAGGGAGGGACTTTAACGACGTGTAACGACACCCCTATAAGAGCAAGAAAAACTTTTAAGAAAAATCAGTTTTTACATTTTAGCTCTTTAGTTGCGAACCGCTCGACAAAATTGTTTAAAATTTTAGCAGCAAATAGCTTTTTTTTATGGTTAATCACATTTTGAAGCATTTGACTGCATTGTTTTAGAGATATCAGGAATCAAAAAATTTTCAAAATAATTGAAACCTTGATATCTTAAGAACCACAGGGGTTTGAAAGCTGCGGAATGAACTTAGCCAAGACACATAAAATATCTAGTGCAATAAAGTCTTTTTACTTCCGTAATCGAGACACAAAAAAAACTCATTTTTTCCAGTTTTCGATTTATTACTGAAAAAATAAGTAGTCAAATTACTTTAAATTTTAATGGGATATAGCTTGACACATGACCCATCGATCTGATTTTTTTCGTGAGGTTATGATGTTTAGTTTCAGAGATATGAATTTAAAAAAAAATCAGTTTACATTTTATCTGCCGAACAAAGCGGTCGATCCCGAGGACCAAACGGGAAAAAGTAGATAATTTTATTCTCTTTCAAATGCATATTAGCTAAATTGTTTGTAACGATGGGATGATTGAAAAAAAACGCAAAATAGTGTTTTTCAAAAATCAAAAATTGGCCATAAAATAATAAATAGTTAGAAAAATAAAAAATAAATGTTATTCCCAAATTCAGAATCCAAAAATATACATGCATGTCAAATTTTATTGATATTCACCAAGTAGTTCCAGAAATATTACGGTATACACACACACATCCGCACACACGCACCCACCCACACACACACACACATCCGCACACACGCACCCCCACACACACACACACACACACACACACACACATCCATACGGACATTTTCTAAAAACACGTGATTTGAACTTCTAACACACCTTTTTGGTATATACTTTTTGTATTTTCTAGAAGTTTTGACGAAACTCAAAATTTTACTATTACAAAGCTTCCTCTAGTTGGAAGCAATCAATAATTGATACAAATACAAATAAGTTAATAATTTTCCAGTAGTTTTGACGATTGTGTTGATGACAGCCAGAAGAATACCAATCAAAACTTTAACAACAATATTGAAAAAAAAACAGGATAATACTGTATAAGCACCGACAGGCATTACGAACGCGAAGCGCGAGTGTTTAGCTTGCCTTGCATCGCGAAGCGATGCAAGCGGCAAGGCGACGCGGCCGTAAGGCCGCCCGTGGCGTGCTCGTTTCCTTATAAATTATTTATTTTCTCTCATGGGCAGGTTGCGAATGGCAGTTACTTTTTTCTGAAAATATATACAAACATATATGAAAAATCGATGAAAAGGATGCTAAAAAGGTAAGAAGTATACGTACCTTTGCCATCCGCAGTTTGCGAGGAATTTTGTATTGCTTTTGTAGTGCTTTAACAAAACCAACGGGAATTCGTTGGCGTGATTTGCTAGGAATCTTGTTGATTTGTTCAAAAAAGTTGGATTAGCATCAGCGAACAATGCATTTCTAACTGTCGAAACAATCAAACTGCCGATCATCGTATTGGGTTGAAGTATCACCTGTAAAATCTCATTCCCCGTGCATTGATTTTTCTCTATTTGAAGAAGTGCGAGCTTGTTGTGGCAAAATAAGCTCGTACTGAATTTTCTTTGAAAGATTTTCGATGAGATACTGCAAATGTCTCAGCAGGAGATGACACTGCGTGAAACTTCCGAGGCATGAATGGTAAAAAGCAGTATAATACGTTGTTTGTCGAGGGACATAGAGGCATCACACAATTTATGTTCGACGCTCAAACTGAGCAGCATAACGGCTAGAACAACAATCATCTGCGGAATACTATGATATTCCTTTAAACTTATAGGATCTCTTTGCGTGAGATTTGTTGGTCATTCTCTGCGTCCTCGTCTTGTGCCAAGAGGTCAATTTCCATGCCCGTATCGTTTTCGACATCGATTGTTGACACCTTCTTCGATGACTCGTTAATTAAGTCGACATAATAGCATGTAATGAATTTATATTCTTCGATATTTTATGAAACAACGTGCAAAAACCGATATTCAGCAAGTGAATTTTTGCATGAGCGTGACATAAATTGAGGTTTATGCCACGGTATGTCAAAAAATGATTGAAAGAAAATCTACCAAAATTTGTACCTTCACAAAAAAAAAGTAAAATCCTACAATCATAGAAAGATGAATTAAAAGGCGCTAGTAGGAACTATGTGATAGTCTACCTAAGCGTAGGTAGATGGCGTGCAAGTATAAAGCATTAAAGGAAGGGGCAGTTGTGGATATAAACGAGCTCTGCTGCACAGATTTATTTGCTCTCTGATCTATAATCTTGGTCGATAGTATGACCTGTGATCCTTATATACCGTTCAAAGTGCTTAAATTACTACTCGTCGTCGCTATTCGAGGGAACTAAGGTATTTCATGGCCATTTCTCTTCACAAATGATTCTTTTAATAAAATACTATTGAGCTCTGGTCTTACTTTTTCATTGCACGAAAAATCAAAAGGTTAGGCGAGTTTAATATATTCTTTTTGTTGTTCTCCAATAAACAAAATGAAACTGGCATGACAAGTTACGTAGTGATTGTCTTAAGAGCTGTTCCTTGCTTTATTACGATTAAATATAATAAACTTGACTTTGTTTGATTGATATCAGTTCTTTTCTATCCGTGATTTGGTTGCGGAATATATCAAGCTCGCCTATCCTTTTACTTTTTTAAAAGTTAATTTTTTTAGATTTATTAGTTTAATTCATTTTTCAAACAATTTGGGAAAAATATAAACAAAAAATTGAATTTTTATTTTTTTACTATTTAAAGTGTATTCGTCCCCTTAATACGCTCACAAATACGCGCTCGCATAACACAGTCGAGAACACAGTAGAGAGAGGCGGAGAATAATTCTAGCGAGATTTCGCACGGACGAATTAACGCCTCGTTACGCGTCTTAAACGATCGCACCCGCGCACTATAAACGTCGCGACCGCAGCGAGAAAACAAACGAGAATCATTTTCGGAAGTGGCGCGGGTGGCTCGAAGCGAAGCTTGCCAGGAAAGCTCGGCTTGCAGATAAAGAGAGAAAACCGTAGCGGCCAAGTGACGAAACACTCTTGTTTGTGAAACGCGCGGGTGTGTGCATTAAGACCAGCGAGGAGCTAAGAATTATGACGATGATTAATTTATTCGTAGTTGAACGCTCGTACAGCGCCGCATTGATACCAGACAGCTGACAAATTGCTCGTTTATTTTTTTCTGTTTCTGCGTATTGTTGCGTAAACTTCACGAATGTGTTTATTGGAATATGTGAAAAAGATACAGGTGCGAGAATAAATACAAGGATGTCGCGTTGTTTGTTGACAGCTGAATCGTTTGAAGGCAGAATAAGCGTTGGCAGAAGAATGTGGATCAAACGACAGCAGCAGATTAACGTTAGAGACGCGGTTGTTCAGCAGTAGCGAATTTTCACTGTAACCGTAGAAGCCACTAATGACGCACGCAACAACTTCATCGAATGTAAACAACCTCAGAGCTTCTCTCTTGTGGTCCCCGACAGCTTCGGTAAATCAGTGAAGAAGAAAGAGAGAAACGGTTTCAAACACGTTATAGAGATGTGGTTTATTTTCAGACCGCGGACAATCGAAAGCTTTGCAGGTGCCAAAAGATCGTCGGAGCTTATCGTGCCAGCTTCTTTCTGAGACCAGATTCTTTAGATTTTTATATCACATAATAAATCTTAACAAAGCATGAATTTTTACAAGCAATTTGTTGGTAGCAAAATAATCGCCCCATATGTCCGACACGTTGCATACAAAAGACCCTAAAACAATTCCTGGCCGGCATCAATCATCGGCGCGCAGAGAGAATCGAAAATAAACTCAAGCTGTATCCCGAGGCCGCCTCCGCAAAAATCGCCGAGAATCTTAAGTAGTTCCAGTCTATCTCGGTCAGCCGGCGACGCTCGGCGGTGTTGCTAAAATAGTCGGCGGAGCCGCGTGAGCAATGCGGCTCCTCCAATTCGTCACACCCACGGCAGCCGCTCATCTCTCGGTCACACAAGAGGGCCATTCTTCGCAAGCGAGAGAGAGAGAGAGAGAGAGAGAGAGAGAGAGAGAGAGAGAGAGA
>QLSS01000258.1:98638-111924 GCA_024372645.1 Trichomalopsis sarcophagae
AGAGAGAGAGAGAGAGAGAGAGAGAGAGAGAGAGAGAGAGAGAGCCAGCTCTAGAATGAAGAGCAGCCAGCGGTGTTAGTGCTGCGCCCGCGCCTCTATGAATAATCGCGACAATCCTCGAAGCGCGGAAGACGAGCGTCATATAGCCTCTCTAGACAGGTTCGTTATAATCAGCGTATGTGTGTATTGCGCGCCCGAGTGGAGTAGGAGCTCAGCGTTTTTGTTTCCTTTTTCCAGCGGTGGCCTTTACAGCACACGTTTACACGCTCGAGTTTCATTTCGGAATGTCGATATGATCGAGTATTTCAGAATCGCGCTTGCGGCACCGGAGAATAATTGTTGAAAATGTTAATTTTAGCTATAAGTTTGACTTGAAATATTTTCTCGAACCTCACTAAAATCGCGCATGAACCGTCGATCACCTTCGATCGATCACTGTATTTTAGTATTCCCGTAATAAATGAACGAACTCCCATGAGGCTCTCTCCCGACACATCTCACAGTTCACTATTTACCCAAAATTAATATACCCCATTCGCAGGCGACACTGCATTCACGAATTTCCCGCTACATTCATAACTCCGTCTTCCAAATAGACGGCTGCGCATCAGCACCGGCGAAAAGCTGAATGCACTAGCCGGGCACATCCACGTCGCCTCATTGTCCGACACGCGCTATTCTCGCTCCAAATTATTATTACCATCGCCTCGCTCGAGGCGCACACGCGTCTCTCAGGACGACCGTACTCCCCCGGTAGGCTGCATTCATAGTCTCTTCGGCGATTCAAGCTGCGGCTGGCTTTCTCGTCCATTAATGAGGAGCTGCTCGCTCGCTCTCTCTTTCTCTCTCCCTGGTGTCGCCGTCGTCGTGGCCCACTGTTATTATAGCCCTCTCATAACGGCTTTGGCAAGGATGCTCGCATATCTCGTAGAAGCCGGGCATTCACGCGGCTATTTCCAAACAGCACGGGCCCTTGTATCTGTTGCTGCGCTGACTTTTTGCTTCTTAGATGTACCTACGTATATCAGCTATACGCTCGTTGCATATTGTTGCTTCTGGGCGTCTTGTTTGCTTCGCGCGCGAGAGGCGACGCGGCAATTAGACGCGAGCGCGCGCGGAAAATCGGGAGAGCGGGGGATGCTAGTCGTCGTGTATAAGTGGTGCGTTGCGGCTTTTTTGTCGTTTCTTTTTCTTCTTTCTCTCTCTACGTCAAGTTGCATGTGCTCCTCGAGAGAGAGGAGCTCCTATTTGCGTTTTTGCGGCGGGCGCGCTGATATGCTTCGTTCGGCTCCGTGAATAATGAATTGCCAAGCTCGAGCGAGCCGGAACGCGATGTATCATTTTTGAGAGGTGCTGAGCTGCGCCGAGGGCTGGAATACCGTTTCTTTTTTTGCTTTATTTATATATACGCTCTCGCGCGCTTGTCGAGGATTTGTTTTTCGAGAAATTATTCATAGGTTTTATTTAGTTAACTGACTGCTCGATAATTGGTGTTGCTTTTGTCAGAGAGTGCATGGCGTCATATTTATTTTTTATTCATTTACTATTATTTATTCATTATTATTATTATTATTTTTTTTATTAAAATTATATCAATCTGTAATATGTACAAAGAAACGGTACTATATACGTATACCCTGCACCAAATCTTGAAGGCATAGAAGCGTAGAATTCTAAGTTTAAGTGATATAAATATCCTTCAGTAATAAGGAATTGAATCAATCGTCCGACACTTATTTTTACGCTTGCGCCCCTAAAATTTAAGAAATCGAAAGATTCGCTCAGAAAATAAACTTCGAAAAAATTAAGTTCGCGTAAAAAGCAAGCGGATGCAGCGCGAGTACGCGCTTGCCGTAGAGGGAGTAGTATAGCAGAAGAACAAAATTCTTAGACAGTCTAAGGGCGTGGGAGAGGCATTTGTAAATTCTTCTGGGAACGCGAGAAACTCGCGCGTGATTCAGTTAGTAGGGATGGAAAAAAAGAGGCTTCGTATTTGCAACTTTTAGCGCGTTTCTTTTTCGCTACTTTCTGGTGTAACAGGATGTTTAAGAGAGCGCCTGCTCGTCTTTCAACAAAAATGTCAAGCCGTTAATCAGGCGCGTAAATAGCTGCGAAAAAAGATCGAAGGCTGCAGTAGCGCAGTTTAGGAAAAGATGTAGTGTGGTAAAGTGCTCTGATACTTTATCATGTATCAGTCACGTTTAAGGAATGTGCGGATTATGGCTGTAAAAAGTATAAGTAATGTAGCTGCTGATGCGTTTTGATAAAAAAATTGATAGAATCTTAAACATGTGTATGATAAAAAAAGTTGCGTACATTTTATCGTTTTTATTGGGACTGTTAGAATACGAAAAACATTTTTATATTTAAGAATTTCCTGTATATAAAAGTGTTTATTGGAACATAATTTGATATATTATTGTTTGTGCAATGTCTTTACATATACACAAAAATGCTTTGTTTCTTTTCTACAGCACATAAAAAAAACTTACAGGCATCAATATTACTTGATTGTTTGTAAAATAAATAAAATACTGGGTTACCATTAATACTGCTTCATGCTGCATTTGTGTCACGTATACATGAGCTTTGTTAAATTGATCAATTGTATACAACTAATGTCTTGTTTCGTATGATTTTGTATCATATTTTTATTGCAACTTTCTTCTCATTTTGTCGAAAATTTTTTTAACTTCTTTTTTATCATTCGTATTAACCACTAAAAATAAAAATAAAAAATTATACTTTATATGATACTATATTTTATGTTCTATCAACTTTGCGAAAAAGTAAACTTACTGCAATAAGGCGTTGAACTTCCAGTTATACTGAAAAAAGTACCATTAGCATTGTATTTTTCAGCATTTATTCACATTTCAATACACTTATCGCTATGGCATTTACTTCGTAATATTGAATCATTTTTGTACGACATATCCCATTTATGAGCCCAAAAACTACAAGAGTCCCTCATAGAAGCCGTAATCGAGTCAGTGAAGTATAAGTAAGATCTTCCGTGACTATATTGCTTCATTTATTTCTGCAAAATGTAGTAAATATGTTGCTATTATATTTTATTAGATTATAGTAATATATATTTTATAACATACTTTCACTTGGCAAAGGCAAATAATCCGAGATCGATGGTTTGGACAAAAAACAGCCTGGTTGTAGTTTTCCTCCGTTAGGATAAAAATCGACGTGACCTGCATAAGTTATTGATGTTTTGATTATAATTATATTTCGTCAAAAAATAGCAGGAAATAGAGTGATGTTAAACGAAATCGATTTACCCACTGGATACGGTAGCCCAAGTCCAAGCATCCACAAAACTCTACCGTTGGTGTGAATGACATCGACGAAGGGTGTGTTATCGTTGTCGAGTTTTAACGATTTGTCCGAGTTCTTGAACGCTGAGCAGGATCTAATCCCGTGATTCTCTACACAAGCCACTTGCTCTTTCGCCTCTTGAGTTCCTTAGAAGCATGACCACATATGTGAGAGCCTAGACTGTGCCCATGAAGTAAAGCGGTCCGTATTTGCTGCTTTCGATTACGTTCGATTCGCTGGAGGCATGAACAAGCTGACCAAAGAACCTGTAGATATTATTTATACACAAAACAAGCTAAGTAAACAATTCATACGTGCCGCATAGATTTTGCAATACACTATTCAATGTGACCGTGGGTATGAAAAAGAGCACTATATAATAGGAAAAAAAAGATACTAATGACAATTTTTTTAAATAATTTTGATTAGCACTTATGTTGCAATTTAATCTCCAACGGTTCTTGCATTGATAGCGGCTTTAAAGTAGTTCCAGGTATTGGATCCATCGCTCCAATCAACGATGAAAATATTTACGTCATCCTAAAAGATGATTACAGATGAATGTGTAATGAAAGTTAATAATAATGTGGATTTAGTAGTGGCGGTTATAAGGCCGTACCCATTTCAATCAAGCTTCTGTCATATCAAGAATCCACTCCGCATCCGCATTCGCCAAAAAACCATGAGTAATGAGCATAGTTCATATCAAAGTTCATGTCAATCAAATTGAAATTCTCTCCGAGCTGAATAATTATTCTTTTTAGGCTATTTCTTGAAATTGCATAAAATTTAACCTTGAGTGCTTTCGTTCCGTTTAAATCTTTTTTTAAAGCATATTAAAGCAGTAGTGTTTGATATTTGATTACCTTGTCAACATTTTATGTTGATATTGCAATTTTTTCGACGAACCGGACAAGGTAAAGTGTCATAATGTTACGAAGTCGCCAATAATAATAAAACTTGTTAATGTTTATTAAATATATGTAGAAGTTTGGATACAAAATAATTCATTTGTCAGAAAACCGTTCTTTCAAAAATAGTTTAAACACATTCCTGTACAATACCTAATTTTTTACAACAGCCAAAATATCCCAAAAAATCTGGAAGCTTCACACAACGAATGCGCACAACCGTTCAACGCTCGCATATCCTCTTTCCCGAGCGTAGCAGTAGGCGTAGTCTCGATCGCCGTTTAGCGTAAAATTAGTGGCCGACGACAAGCTTGCGCCACTAGGCATATTCACACTCGCGTGAAAACTCGACGCGATAATCCAGCGTTTCCGCGCGAGTCCAAGATTATTTACGTCGGCTGTCCGCCCTCGCCATATCCGTAGCGGAGAGTCGTGTTCCCTTTTTGCGGCCGCGGGCTTGTTGCCTTCGATGCAATGTGCGGATGTGTTGCCGGATGGTGCGGGTACATGCATTTTAAAGGGGGTGAGAAGTGTGGATTTTCCGAAGATAGAGAGAGAGAGAGAGAGAGAGAGAGAGAGAGAGAGAGAGAGAGAGAGTATATAGCTCTATCGCGCTGGCTAATTTTCGCCTGCCTGGGCCAAAATAGGTCCTTGAGTGTTACGCGATGTGTAGGAGGTTGGATTGGTTTATTTATCGAATTCGAGGCTCTATAAATACGCACACACAGATTTGTGAAAAAAGCTCGCTTTTATCGCAAATTAAATTTCCTCCTCGACAGCCAAAAGTGCCTCGAAAAAAGCAGCAGCCTTTATTTCAGGGCTCCCTTTCATCGCCAGCACACAAAGATCCACTTAAACATCTATCGGCTCGTCGTCTCTTCGTGGGCGGACAGTAGCGCCGCCGTAACTTTTTTCGCCGAACCGTCTCTCTCCGCCGCCTCTCTCCATTGCCTCGTCTCTCGCAAATTCCGTTCCGCGTTCAACGCCTCGGCGCGTGTAGTGGTGCCTCCCGCGTTCGTAAATCTCTCGGTGCCGCTACTTCGTCGTTGCATTACGTTCGGGATCCCCGCGCAGCACTATTTATAAACACGTGACACGACTGGCGCTTTCTCGCGCCTCGTGGACGTTGGCGCGGGTGGCCGTCTTCGCGGCACGTGAAGTTGTAGAGTTTTATCTTATCTGTGCTACTTTCAGTCTCTCCGTATAGTCCTCGCTGCAGGTGAAAATAGAGAGGTTACGCGAGAAATTTTCTCGGAAGATTCGCGAAAAGGAATTTGGAAGCGGATATTTGTACGTTTGCATCGAAAGGACGCTGGGATGTATAAATAAATTCGTCGGGTTGCATTTTTGAAAGAGGTTTTTTGCTTTAGCGAACGACAGCGATCTCGACGGTATAGAGTTTACGCAGTTAAATTTATTCCGCAAGCTTGTCTAAATACTAGCGCAGCTTTTAGCTTCTCCGACACTAATTGGCGGGCAGTTTATTAACGGCGGCCTCGGGTGAGTAGTTTCCTCGCTGCTGTCAGTCGGCTTTTCATTTAGCTTTTCACGTATTAATTTTCCGATTTGTCATATCCCGCGAGTCGCGCATATATCATTAAATAGATTCAAAAAATCGTCGCTACATCTAAATCACAGTATTATGACGTATAAATGCGATGCATCGTAAATCGATCTATTCCTCTCGCTGGATCGAACCACGAGAGCAAAATGGCATAGAGCTCTCCTGCCCACCGTGAATCATAATATCATTCCCACGACTACTTTAACATCGCACTGTATATAACACACACAGACAAAAGTCCTCTCGCACGAACTCCCAATCACTCCAATTATACACCTTTCTCTGCATTTCTCTCCCGTAGCCGTTCTTTCGTAAAATCGGTCATGCAATCATCATGCTCCACCTGCGCGCCTCTCGCATTCTCGAGGTGTACTGCTGCCGCTGCTGAATCAAGTTTCTCCATCTCTCTTGCGCGCGAGCGCGTTTATAAGTGTGTAACGGAGAAGAGAGTCTGCTATTTACAAGTCTAATAATAAAGTAGTATAGCCGCTGCGGAGACGAGTCGAGAGTGCAGAGCTGTGTCGCGCTTAAATCAAGGCGACGCCTGCGCCGCGTCTCTGCTGCTATTGTGTTTTTCGCGCGGCGTCGATTCCATTCTGTCGCGATGGACGACGACACGAGAGCGTGCGAGCGAGTTCACTTGTACTATAAGCGAAAAAGATTTCCGGAAAATTAGGAGCGATTTTTCAATGCAGCGGAGGGTGCGCTTGGCCGCGGATGTTTGCGCGCAGTTGTGAGTGCGAATGGATTTTGAGAGTTATGTGCTGTTTCTATGAATGTTGAGGGCTTCGGATGCTTGGAATTATTATTTTCAATAGTGGAATTTTGTCGATTGAAAAATCGATCTCAACGCTTCGTGGGAATTCTTCCTTCTCGATTCTAATCGCGTCGAATTCAGGATATTTCATTTAATACCACACAACTTTATCACCTGTATCTCCTAATCGAAAAGAGCGCATCGAACGCAATCAGTCACCGCAACACTATAAAATCGAAACTGTACCGGGTCAACACTCCTTCCTTTGTAATACACGATCTCGTCTCTCGCCCTTTGCGCACGTCCCACTTTTCTCCCCCATTTTTCTCTCGCTTCGCTCGCGCGAGTAGCTGCATAGCATGAAGACGTAATAACGTGGCAATTAATCTCCGCGGACGCGGCTTCCCTTCTCTCTCTCTCTCTCTTTCGCTCTCTCTCTCTCTCTCTCTCTCTCTCTCTCTCTCTCTCTGTCTCTCTCTTTCTCTCGGCGCGGCTTAATGCAATCATTTAATAAGTCCACGGAGCTTTGCATTAGCCGCGGGAGTCCGGACGCGGCTCTCGGAGCATGCGTTTGATTCCTCGCGCGCCCGGCGCATCATCCGTCATCTTTCTCGCTGCACGCTCACGCGCTCGAAATCTCGCGGGATTAAGCGCTGCTCCAAGAGCTTGATTAGAGCTCCGGGATTTATGCTGTTTGCCGATAGCCGGAGGGAATTATTGATTGTTTCTTTTGGGCTATTTACATAGAGTGCCAGAGGAGGCCGCGGGTGATCGATTAGATGAGGTAATGCGAGGAGAGATGCTCTTATTTTGTTGCGCGGTCGTGACGGAAGAGTAGATCGATCCTTTGCTGGGATTCCCCGATCTTATTGTGGTGCGAGGTGTTCTATTTTCGATTGAATCTAAGCGATCGCTGGAGTCACGCTCATTTCAAGGTTAAGATCGTATTCTCTTTCTACAACTCATTATTCTTTAGAGATATACATTCAAACACGCTTTCCAAAAGTCAAATCCGAACGCCGCTCTCTGCAAAACAAAAACAAGACCCAAGCCTCTCTCCTTCAAACAACGAAGCAGCGAAGTTTGCTTCGCCATGACGACGGCGCAAGCACAGGCAGGCGTATGTTTAACGCTCGTCGCGGCAACGCGCCTTAGTCAGCCAAGCTCCGTCGACGTAACCAGACCTGTTTCCCCTCGTCTCCCCTTCACCAGGACTCCTTCCTTCTCGGCCTCCATTTGACAAAAAAATTCTCGGATTGACCGCGCAGCATGGTAAATTATCAGTAACCTTGGAGAAAAAAAAACGGAAATTTGGAAAAGCCGCTGCTAAGAAGAGGAAGCCAAGGAACTTCGCGTGTGACGAGAGAAGTCCCTCAGGATGAAGACGAAGAAGTCGCAGCCCAAGATGTCCGGACTGGTCGTCGCCGCCCTCAGGAACCTGAGGGACGCCCACGGATCCACCGCCAAGGAGATCATGAAGTACATCATGGCCGAGTACAACGCGTCCGAGGCTACCGTTCAACGTCAGGTATGTCGCGAAAGCTTTTCTCTCCTCGCGTTGGCTTCTTTCGCGGTCGTGAATTCAAAAAGATCGCCTCAGTCGGTAGCGACGGATATTCAGTGATCGTGCTTTTGCTTATTTTTCTCTTCGAGTGCAAATCAAAGCCGACTCTGCGGAATCATTAATCGCGGCAATCTATTCACAGCTGAGGACAGCTTTGAAGCGGGGCGTTGAGTACGGGATCTTGAAAAAGACGACCGCCGGCTACAGCCTGAACACGGACGCCGAAGTCATCGGGCCACTCGACTTGGCGCAGATGGACAGCTGCGGCAAGAGACGTAAACATCTCACATTCATTCAAAAAGCTCACATCAGCATAACATCAATTAACCCTAATATTTCAGGAAAACGCCACGGCTGCAGCATGCGTCGCAAGCGCTCGGCCTGCGGCATGAAGAAGAAGCGCAAGCGCGCGTCTTGCGCCCCGAGGCGCCGGCGCAAGAAGAACCCGTGTGGCATGTGCGCAGCTCGCGGTCGCAAGGGTGACTGCAGCGCGACCCCTGTACAGCTGGTGCGCGAAGTTACGCCCAACCCCGAGGAGGAGGCGGCCTCGAACGAGGCCAATCGCGAGACGGGCGAGAGACGCTCGCGCAGTCGCAGCACCAGCAGGGCTAAGCAGACCCGGAATCGATCCAGGAGCCAAAGCATGGCTAAGAGCCAATACTCCGGCAGCGAGAACGAGGACGACAGGCAGGAGGACGACATGATGTAGAGCGAACGGCTGATTCGACGTTTTGTGATCCGTGTTGTTTTATTTTCGACTCTAGATTTTTAGTGACAGTTCGCCAAATATTATGTGTTGTTGTAGGATCTATTTTTAACTTTTGGACACGTGTAAATTTTTTTGACTATGCTCATTTAGAGGATGAATAAATTCCCCGTGGCTTTCGTGCGTAATGTTCCTGCCGTTTTATTTCGTGGTCGAAAATGCGATCGATTCGTTTTTTGAGGTTACTTTCTTTATGTAAACAGTCTTGATCAGCATAACCTCTGTGGCACTTGGCAACGAACTCACAATTTGCAATCAATTCGTGCGAGATGATGTTCGGAGAAATCAAACTTCTCACAGCAAATTACGCAATCACAAACAAAGTACCTGTGGCTAATCAAGAGAGGAGACTCCTAAAACGATTAATCGATAGCTCATTATCATGACAAATCGTTGACCCCGACTTTCGACGACGCAGTTTCGCAGTTCCTTGGTGTATATGCAAGCCGCGTGCTAAACGAAGCCGATAGATTTTTCGCAAACGTCGCAACTCGAGATAAGCAATATTTCTTGGACGAGGGTCAGCCCAGGGGTTATAGAGAATCGAGAGGTCATTAGTCGTATACTCGCAGCCGCGCGTCGTGCTTCCACCTTGTCAGAAACGAGATAAAGAAGCGGCGAATAAAGGATGATGGTGATAAAACGGCAAATGGTGTACTTCGCACAGTTAGATTCAGTCGGATAAAGATTCATAGACTACCGGTGGTAATCGTAATTATATTCTAAAGTATTATATTTTCTAAAAAAGCTTTGTCTATACATTCGGCGAGGTACGCGGATAGAGCTTACGGACACCCGAACGACCCATGATATAAAATTTCTTTGGAGACTTGTAAGTATAACCCCTTGACAAGAGAAAAGACCAGCTCCAAAGCGACGAACAGTCAATCGCCATGGACATCCCGCAGAGTCGCTTCGACATAATACCACGATCCTTCCAACGCATACACATCGCGTCGCGATCGAGCCTCCATTCAAATCGCCTCGTCGAACGGCGCATTAATAATAATACCACGTCTAACGGTCAGTGACAGAGTCTGATCGCTCCTTTTCTCCTTGGCTTGCTTTTGACATCGCTTCCGAGTAGGTACAGAGAGAGAGAGAGAGAGAGAGAGAGAGAGAGAGAGAGAGAGAGAGAGAGAGAGAGAGAGAGAGGCGGATATGAAGCTGATGTTCTTTCGATTCAGAAGCTCGAGTGTGTGCGCGCGTGTGTATTTGTCGGTAATAACACGCGTCAGAGGCTAAATTATTAAATTTAACGATCGAGCCGCGGGTAAAAGGATCGCCGGGCGCGCATCGCTGATTGTTCGATTTCGTGGTAAGTGCTTCTGCGGAAGCAAGGGAGGGAATGAGACGGCAGAAAGAGAGGAAGACGTTGCAGCCGGGAAGTATTTTCGTATTGCTCAATTTGACGTTTTCATTCTTCGTCGAGAGAAATTATAATCACTCGGCAGGCGTTTTATGATTGTCTCACTTGTCAGTTATTGAGAGCAGCGATAGGGATTGTAAACGCATATTTGCTCGGTATTTGTTCTTGCTGTTGTTGAATATTACGTATTTGATTATTACCGAACTATTCAACGTAATATTACGTTGAATAGTTCGGTATGGATATAAATGTTACGCATGGTATGTTTAACGTGTACACCAGAGTGAGTAATCGTAGTGTATTCGAAAGGTTTATAACAGATGTGGAGAATTGCTTCATTGCATTATTTTGATGGTCATCCGCGGTAGATCATAGCAGTTGTGGATTGGCCCACACTCTTTAATGCTTTTGCAAATTTGCTAATAATAAGTCGTATACTCGCTCGTTTGCAGTAAAGATACATAGATGGTATATAGGTGCTTTTCTATATTTCCTAATTACAATCTGCGCGTACACTGCAAAAATAGCTAGCTTGCAATTGGCATATTGATATAAGGCTGTTCATGCTATAACTACTACATGAATGTTTACTGCTCCATACGGAAACGTTGGCATATTAGGTACAAGAGAATGTATAAAATTCAGGAATCATTTTTGCAGCCAGTTTATTTTCTACTATTACATGAGTCTTTTAAGCTACTTTTTCGAGTATAGAAAGAAAACGTGCCGTTTTAGAAAAACTGCCAATCTTATCAAACAATGCAAATCGAATTAAGATATCAGGCTAGTGATTAGTATCTAGCACTCGAATGAAGGTCTCCATTCATCTCGATCCGCCAGTTCATAATTACCACTCTGATACATCAAAAGCTCTGAACCGTCGCAATTTAAATTTCCCGCATTTTTAAGATCCGTAATTAAAGTAAATTACCGCTCGACCTTATCAGCCTCTCGCTCTCCGATAAATCGGCCGTCGGATAGAGCGCGCACACGACTAATCTCCGCTGAACAGCAGCAGCAGCAGCAGCTCTCGAGCTTGGCATTTAAATATGCGCGCGCATTTTTCACTCATCGATAGCGCATCGAAGTACTATCGTCCTGATACACACGTGCTGACTCGCTCGCGCGCATCGCTATAGATAAGACCGACTCGTCCTTGTATGTATAAGGAAGGGCGTGGAGCAGTTGCGAGAATTGCGCGACTGCTTGAAATATAACGTTTGAAGTGGGCCCGATAAGCCGTGCGTGTAAGTCCAAGATATAGGCTGCACATGATAGAGAAGTGAGCTTATTAGAACTTCGTTTTATGAGTTATTTCGACCGTTAAACCCGTGCGTGCCTCAGAATAATGATTTACACAAGCGTTTGTTGTTGCTCTGATAAAAATAAAAGCTTACCGATTAAACTAGGGCGTCGAAAGCACTCACGCGATCTGCACATAATTAAGCCGACAATAATAACGCAATGCCATCTAAAAATAGAAAATCACCGACTGTTACGTAACGGTATATCCCCTCGCCGAATTTTTCCAGCTCGGACCTTCGGCATCCAGTTCTCTGTGCGCGTTCGGTACGAAACATCGTACTGTGCACACACTGCCCGAAGGCGCCGTCCGACAGGATCAAGAGCATACGAAGGTCTAGAGTATACGTACGCGCGAGCGCGTCCAGAGATAAGATAATGGAGGCGGGGTGAGTGGCGCTCTTTCTGGCCATTGAGACGTTACGTTGCGCTACTCCTTGTTTACTATTTAACGAGCGGGTTCCGCGTCTATATATATATATATATATACGGTTCACCTGTGTGCGAGAATTAAAAGGGGATAATTTGAGCGGTTCCGGGGTCGACGGTCCGAGGAAGGCAGCGAACGAAAAAATGGAAAAATCGGGTGAAATATTGGGAGGGAAACTTTGGTGTTGACAAATTTACGGTTCGCTTTTTGCCACTGCTGAGAGTTGTAACCTGTGCCGATGCCAGGGAAGAGAGAAGTTGGCTTTCACTTTTTGTAATTCTTTTCTAAATACTGAATAACGATCGTTCGTGCGGAAATTCAGTAGAACCGTTTCGAACCACCTATAGAAAAAGCACCAAAAACCTCCGAAAATCTCAAAACAAACGCGGCCAGCGAACATCGCACCTGCAGCCTCTTTTCCACGCTCCTCGTCCTCTCGCGACATAAATCCTCCTTAATGATATCGCGTACATACGGATCCAGACCGCTCCGAGCTCGACGCTATCTCTTCTCCCTCCCTTATATATACATATACCAGCTCTGCGGCGCTCGACTTGTCGCGCGGCGGAGAGTCACGCACGTGAGAACCGCTCGCGCTTGACACCTCTTGGACTTTTTGCTCGAGAGATGCTATCGCGGCTACGGATTTTCTTAGGGCTCGAGAGAGAGTAAGTAGAGTGCCGAGGAAGAGAGAGAGAGAGAGAGAGACAGACACGCCGTGGGTGGTGCTGCCGAGAGATTCGGCCGAGAGATTGTTCGCTGAGTGATCCAGTTTGCCAGTCAAGAGACGCTGCTTTTGGATTGAGGTACTGCAATTTTTGGATGCTTTGGATTTTTCAGAAGTGCCTCGGGTGTCCGAACGGTGCCCGCCTTTATCTACTTTTCCACCGCAGCTTCATTCTAGTAACCTCGAGTAGCAAAACGGACATATCGTTATTTTTTCTCACAGCAAGAAAGTCAAGGACCTCCTTCGCCCCCCTCCTATACGTTCGTCCATTCCGCGCTGTCGCAAGAAATATTAAGATAAAAAGCCGACTCAAGGAAAAAAAAGAAAGAAGAGAAACTCGCGCGCGTCTCCGGAGATAAGTAGAAAAGTGGAGTGCAGGCGTGTTGCCTCGCGCGTCCAGCCGAGTTTCACACGCGCCTACAGCTCTACCTAATCTCGATACGTACAGCCTGAGAATTTAATTAGACGGCGGGCTGCGAGTATACAGCTTCGGGCTTTACGCACTTCGAGAGAAGAAGAAGAGAGAGAGAGAGAGAGAGAGAGAGAGAGAGAGAGAGAGAGAGAGA
>QLSS01000258.1:115614-161360 GCA_024372645.1 Trichomalopsis sarcophagae
TTTCTTGTTCACCAATAAACAAAATGAAACGGCCATGGCAAGTGACGTAGTAATTATCTTTAGAGTTGTTCTTTGCTTCATTACGATTAAATATAATAAACTTGACTTTGATTGATCTCAGTTCTTTTCTATCTGTAATTTTGTTGCGGAATATATCAAACTCGCCTAACCTTTTACTTTTTTAAGAGTTAATTTTTTTTTAGAGATTTCAATCCTTATTTTAAAATTGTTTAGAGTATTTCATATTCAAAGTCGTAAAAATAAAATATAAGAATCTTTACCACCATTCGACCACAGTTTTTTTTGCAACATTTTTATAACCAACATGAAATCACTGATTGTTCTGATATACACCACCCTCATACTATTTCTACACCTAGACACCAAAAACCACGGTGCGAACTACCCAGGCCAGACCTCGTCATCAGCCACCTTGTACATCTAGACACCGCACTTAAATAATTTTTACACCTAGACACCAAAAAGCACAGGGCTAACTACCTAGACGTCGTTATCGGCCACCTTGTACCTCTAGACACCTTCCTCGAATGATTTTTACACCTAGACAAAAAACTACGGAGCGCGCCACCTAGACCTTGTTATCGGCTACCCTGGCAAGCTAGTTACTGTTACAGCTCCGGAACGCAGAGTATGCACTGGCAACCGCTTAATTCAAAATATCGTGATAACTATATTATTATATTTTCTTGAGAAAGCAATTCTCATCTGTATATAGCTTTGCGGCCAACTTCACGGTCCTAACACTTCTTGCGGCTAACTTAACGGTCCTTTCACATTTCGGGCTGAAGAAGAAAAACATAATTTTAGATTTTGTGATACACTCAAATTATAAAAATAAGCAGCTTTTTCACTAACATTTTTGTTAAAAATCATAGTTTAGCTCAGAAAACATACTAATAAGCCAAAAAATCTTACGAACAGAAACAATAAGCATTTTTTTCTGTATCATGAAAAATCCGAACACCAATATAAAAGTAAATAGTGTGACGGGCGCCGCATCTTTATCTGCTTCTCAAACTCGCCTTCGTGGCGCTACTTGATTTTCAAAGCGTTGCGAATAATGAAAACAACGATGAGGATAGTGTTTATGCACAGTTCGTTGAACGTTTCTTTTCTGTTTCTATTTATTCTCTGATTAAAAAGTGAAAATTGAGAAAACACGATGTCAATGGCTATAAATATATTTTGTCGTTTAACGGTAACATATATATAATTGGCTGACTTATCGCCAACGGCACCGTGTCTCTGAACAGCAAAGATGTCGCTTTAGTGCTTTACCCTTACTCACATGGCTAATCTGCGTGCTCAGTGCATTTATAGCGTTATGGCACCTAATATGCCAAAGCTGACTTGCATGACTGGTATAGAATAGCACGGTAGTATAACATGATACCAATCAAATCTTTTTGTTTGAAATTTTGTCCACTGTTTTGATTTTGACAGTAACAATAACAAATTAACGAATGTGAAAACAACACTTTTAACATCTCTCGGAGTTCTGACACTTTGATCAATGAATCAATCAATGCTACGCAGAAAAAATCTCAACATAAAAATAAATCCACATGCATGCATAACGAGTCGACGCAAACGTGATTTTTAAAACATTTTTTAAAATAAAGTTAAGGATAAATCTTACACAAAAGTACAAGAGTCACGATTTTTACTGCAATATTTGTTAAGTAATATTGTTTTAAAAATTCGGTTTCCTAATTATACATCTAACGATTGAATGCTCACGTGATAATATGGCGGCGCGAAGGATGAAAATATATATGGATATATAAACGCATGTAAATTTTAATACATAAAATAACCTTATTGTTTTCTCGAAAATCATAAAAGAGATGGGAGATAATGCTTCAAAATCAAAATAGATTCATGATGACTGAATTTATGTACCCAAATATCCGTACGTTAGGTTAGGTCGTTATCCTTTGAGCTGCCATATTGGAGAGCTGCCGTTCTAAAAACTACTCGAACATAAGAATTTTTAATTAATTATATTAGGGCCTAGAGGTATTAAATCAACAAAAAATTGACGCATAACGTATTCTTATGCTATTTTCTACTGTATATAAGTATTTATATACACACACATACATGTATATAGCAGAACGATGTCTGTTCCCTATTCCGCAGACACTGCACGCCACGTACTCCATTTTCATTTCTGCTATGCCGTCGAAGCTCTTCATTGTGCCCTGATGCAGCATGCAGCAGCAGCAACAGTCCGTCGCGTGACGTCCCGATAATTCGCCGGCGAGTCTCCGGCTAATAACATAATGCGTCACCCGATATAGCCGCCGCCCCGCCGCCACCGCAGCACCTGCTCTCGTCCCGCATTATGCTAATGCGCGCCAGGCCATCGACGCCTTCTGCAGTCATCCGTGTGCAAGGGCACTTTTTTGCCTGGAAGGACGTGCTCTGCTGCAAGGGGTTTTCGCTGCGACTCTCGCGACGAGCCTTGAGATGCGAACGTGCGTTGTCTTTCTATATTATGTCCTGGGTTCAACTACGTTTTTATAACTCATACAGCCCGCCTTAAGTGGGTTATCAAACTGTCGAGTCGACAACACTATCGCGTCAACATTTCGAATGAATTAGTTTAGTTTTGGTACGCGATAACGAATCGCTGTTCACGCCTCGAGTGCGTTTCGTTTATACACGCGTTGATTTATACAAAGCAAAAGAAAGCGAATCGATAAAACGTCCAGCATAATAAGCAATACGAGAAGCACACGAGGCACGTTATCTCTCACTCACGAGAGCCGCGTGATTGAAAGAAAGAAAAACGGCAAGCATCTAAATTCACGAACTGGAACGCGCGATTCGCGTCACCTCTGTGAGTATACGTATACCTATGAGCGAACGATAAACCTCGAGAGCCGTATCCCATTAGCGTCAGCGTGCGCGCAGCAAAGTGCACGGGCGAAAATTTTCCTCTTATCTAACGTTTGTCAGTCAGCCCCTGAATCATTTCCTCGGCGTGTATATGCAGCGCCAGGAGCGCGCGCGCGCACACACACACACACACACTAATCGTCGTCGAATCAAACATTGCCGACATTCTACCGTCGCTCTCGGCTGATTATTACAGCTGCCCGTTTCACAACGGCGCGCGGTTACAGCTTTGGATATAAAAAGACAGAAGATTGTTAATAAAACTCTCGACCAGTCGAAGCTGATTGTGTCTCGACGGTGAAAGTGTCGAGTGCGCGCATAAGAGAGCTGCACCACGAGTATACAGTAGAGAGATCGAAACTCGATCGAGACGACAGATACGTGTGTATATAGGTACAAAAAGCCGCGGGGGGATAATATGTAATTGTTATCTCGCGTCTTGATTAAACGCAGCCCGAATTATTGTCGCTCTTGAATGGGAGGTGTACACGTAGCACGTGTTTCGCTCGGCAGGAACAGGATACGCTCTGTATTACATGATGAAACACAGATAGAGTAATCCTCGTCGCTGCGTTACGCTGCTGTGATTGCGCCGATTGTTGTGATTACATCGAGGGGTTCGTTGCGGATAATGCGTGAATACGCGAGTGCAATGCCGATCAACCGGTTGGCTGCTATAATTCGATCGGTCATTGATTTTTGTCGGAAACTCGTGGAAAAATAAAAATTTATTTATCCTCCATTGCTCTTGGGAGTTTTTTGTGTATTAATAAAACAGATCGCGTACGATACAAAGAAACTGGTCCAAAAAGCCGTATCTATTTACATTGCCAACGCAGCCGATCTACTCCCCCGTGTCCAAAGAATAGCTCGATCCTCTTACATTAATAAACAAACAGTCGTTTCCGGCGAGCTGCATTCAAAACCAGTGGCATGTGTATCAAATACACACGTCTCACACCCAAAGGTGTACGAAGCTACCACAACTCATACCGATCATATTCACGTACATTACAGCGGGTAGCATAAATCGAGCCGAGCCGGCGGCAGTCGATAGACGGCTCCATTCAGATACACCAGACGACGACTCAGCGCTTTTCTGTGGTGCTACATTATACGCGCGAGTCATGGACCGGTAAGGATAAGGCTCGATGCGAAGATCGGTACAAGATACGCCGTGTAGCCATAGGGCGATCCCGGCGATTTTTCGTAGGTGGCGAAGGTGTGGACCGGTGTCCGTAATTAGAAAGCCGCGAAAATGTATAATGGGACCGCAGCCTGTGATCGTCGAGGTGGATAAGCTCGCCAAGGAAATTGCTCGCGAGGTCGCGCGCAAGGTGGGAGGAGTACCGTTAGATATTGTGGATCGTCAAGATAAGATTCGAGAGCTCGACTCTGTCGTTCTTTTTTTTCGATGCGTGCGCGAATTGTTAGGACGGCGAATTTCGCGATGTCCGATATGCCGTCATACCGAAAGAGATGGAATTCCGAAATCAAACGAATGTATAAAACAATTGACTCGCGAAATACGATAAAAATAAAAAAGACTCATCGTAACAACTGCATTCCATTCCCATGTCTAAAAATAGCAAACCTGCACATCTCCTTCGTCACCCGAAGCCCGTCTTCCGAAAACTTCATCGAACTCGGCGACGTCCACTCGCTGAAATTACAGAAGCGCTACAGGCTTGTCATAACAGGCGAGAGAGCAAAGTCCGCCACCGACGCTGTCGTCGGCGACATTCCTTCCAATGTCGCTGAGAGGCCGTCGCGTCGGCGCAGAGCTTATTGTTCGCTGGCCACACGTTTGTTCCCACAGTGTTGTGCGACGTTTTCCGCGAAGAACTTCATCGGTTTCGACTCATTCACGAGCGGGGGTTCCGCGAAAGTGTAATAGAGGCTCTCTGGTATCGCGGCGTAGGATTTTCGTCTGCCCACGCAGTGCAGCTGACTCTTCTGCGAATTCGCTGAGCTGAGTGCTGATGCGTAAACTTTTGTGGTTGATATCATGTGTTTCGCTTCGTTGATTTTAGAGTTTACTATAAAATCGTTATACGCATGGTTTATCCGTTTTCAAACTAGCCATTATACCAATGTTTTAGTAGTTGCGAGAATAAAACATATCGTGCAATAACTGCATAATCTTATACTATATCATAAAGCAACGTATTTCAATGCTCCACTTCCTAATTATCGCCATGACCAACATCAATAAGTAATAGCAACGCCGTAACACGCGTAAGCTCAAATAGCCAGACCGCCATCAGCAGCCGATTTTCCCGTGCGTCTCCTTTTCCACGTCATCCTTCATTCTCGTGCCCCCACGGCTTTATTACCGATCCGACTGGCTTACCTGTCAAATAAATTCAAAGCGTCTCCTTTAATCCTCGACGTCATCCGATGGCGTGCTGGAAATCAATTAGTCAACCCATCGACTGAATGCGCGCGCGCGTTGCCACTGCGCTCGTGACGTAATTAACGATGATTAAGCGACGCCGAATGCAGAGCGAAACCGAGCGCTCGTATATTTTCCGCGCTCCTGTGCGTGCACGCGCACGCGCGTGGAGGAAAGAGATTTGCCGCGAGCGTAGGGTTTGCATACTTGTAGGTACGACGCGTGGAGCACGCGTTTTGAAGATTGAGGTAGAAGATCGGTATATAAAGAAATCTCTAAAATAGTTGATTGTTGCAATCGGATCATCAAATCACTGACGGCTACAGGGCTTACAAAAAATTTACTTTAATCACTTTTTGTTTTACAATAAAAATGCGACTCGATGCGCATGCATACGAGAATTTCAAAGCAGCACTAAGTTTCACAGCTTAGTTCATAAGGTTTTCGTCAAGATTCGTTCTTATATGGTTATGGAAATCGTATGTGAATAATTTGAGCGCCAAAAAAAAACACCACTGATGTTCTGCGTGTATCTTGAATAAATTCCAAAATAATTGTGCGGGCGGATCTGTTGTAATATTCTAAGTAACGATAAATGGTATGGTATTTTGTCCAAGATCAGGTGTCATTCTGTTAATTATAAATGTAACGTAGCTGTATCTATCCGATTTTTTATCGATTTTTTTCAGTAATTCGAGTTGGTAATTCTGGCTTGCAAGAGTACTCCACTTTTTCTCTGTGAAATATTAAAAATCTGTTAAGCGACTTAAAGTTAAAAAATGAAATTACAAAACATTTCTGTCGTTTATACCCGCATGACCCATGTTGGGACTTTATAATACCTAAGGAAAATAATAGACTACCCTTAATTTGTAATCCTATAATAATCTTATAATCCATCATTTTTATATTAGGCTAATCTAGTGTATTCGACTTGTTCTACTCTAGCGTATAAATCTCTGTAAACATAATAATAACGTTAAAGTGAATTTTTAGTATTTTGTTGTTGCATATAGATTTGTACGGAATACAATATTGTTCTTACTAGTAACATTTTTCTTTACCGGTACCCAAGTGACTGTACTAGGATCAATCATACCATTCGGTAACAATAATCCCTCCTGTATTCGAATATGAATGATATTATTCTTTTTTACGAATTGAGATCCTGTGACGACGCTGAAACGATTCAATAAAAGAATTGTTAATGTAATAGTGGACTGTTCCGTGATGGACAAACAAAATATAATTTGGCCTGAAAGCTTCCAAAATTAAATTCGAAATACATGGGATGGTTAAAACTTACTAATTGTTTTTGTATCTAGCGATGTTTTCTTCTCAACTAAAGTATCGATCAGAATTTTCCGTTTCAACACAAAGACACGTACAATAATTGCATCTCCTGGTTAGTGATGCAATCGGATACCTTCTTGGTTTAGCTTCAATAATTTTTGTTGAACTAAGCTTTCTTTGGGCCTTTTTGCAATCTATCGCCATCAATTAAAAATTCTTGTCTTCTATCGCTACTGTTATACTACAAATAAAATTATAAATACTGTTGTTACAATTAAAATTTTAGCAATAAAAATATTTTTTTTTCAATGCTTTTACATGTATTTTAGTCAACGCTATTGACATGACTATTTACAATATTAAAAGTTCTGACTTATCTCCCTAATATTTATATGTAATTCGTAAAATATAGGGTTTTCTTACAGAAATACATATATCTATATCGTTTTTAATTGCATATCCGCATTCAACTATGTCACCGCGACACGGTCGCTGTACTTCACAAAGTCCACCGTCAAAACATTCGGTAACGAAATTAGTTTTCTTACAGCTGCTACAACTAAATCTATTGCATTGATAATGAAAATTCGAAAAACATTCTCAAGCATTGATGTCATTAGTGTACTGCATAAATAGCTAAACAAGATTACATTAATTAATTATATTATATTCTATTGACCATGAAGACTTTGTAATTTTCTTCCAATAGAAATATTATTTTTGTATACTACTCTATCATTTCAAAATCACAACTTTAATATTTATAATAATAATTCTTCGGGTCTCGTGGTTACTCTTGAACATAAATCAAACGAAATAAATAATCTATTTCCACAGTCAGAAACAGGTTGAGTATATTACTATTACTAAAAGGTTTATTCATCCCAAGCAGAAGTGCATTGATTTTTATGACGAGCTCCTTTATACTACATGCTCTAGGAGAAATTATTGTAGTAACGAACTTTCATATAGTAAATCTTTATTGTACGTTCCTGGTTTGTCAGTGAAATACTCCAAAAAATCTATGTATATTCTGTCTAGTTTGTACATGTGCTTTGACGTATGACAATTGTTGAGCTAATTCCTGCAAACCAACAATTTCACTAATCTACGTTGAATTTAAATCATTCTTATCATAAAGCTCGATTTCTATTGCAATCTCCTGAGTTTTGATAAATTCCAATTGCTGATGTACTGATGTAGGTGAGTTATCAGCATTATTACTGAATGCTCTCTTGGCCTCATTTCACAAGTCCCCAACACTGTCGCAAATACCCTCAACACTCTTGGAAATCGATGTCAGAATGCCTTTGTTTGCTCTCAGATGCATCGTAACGTTATCCAATTGCGTATACGCGAATATTAATGAAAAAATAATGCTACATTTTGTAAGAAAGAGCATTGCGAAAGTATATTTATTATTTAAAAATTATCAAGTCGATTGCACTTTCACTTGTTCTATAATACTTTAGCTTCGTTAAAAATGAGATGAAAATTGTTGTAGTTCTATTGACACTGTACCAAACTAGTTGCCATCTTAAATAAAGTTTAATTTCAAGACTCTCAAAAATAACTAAAAAACTGGATTTCAAAGCAGAATAACAAGTACATACTTCGAGATTGCTGTTTACGACGATACTTAATTTTTATCGCGCTGAAGAAAACTGTTGAAAAACAAAACATCCGCAGTGTGAAGCTTATGTTTGATCGTCCATATCTATTAACTGAAACAAAGTCACTGAGACAGACTTATGTCAAATATATTATTTAGAGAGCGTAACTCTTATTATTCCAGAATAATTTTTAAGCAATATAAAAAAGTGCAAACAAAAAAATCAACAAGAAGATTCTTATCAAACTATCGCCGAACACGCGTGAGCACTCACTTTCATCTAAATCCCTCTGAAAACTTATCAGGCATCATTTCGCAGCGATCTTCCTCAGCTTATCCTCTCTTTCTCCGCCGCGCGCAGAGAAGTAGGTTTCGGCTTGCGTGTGACAATAACCATAATTCGCGCGTCTTTATACGCTCGGCTATCAAAGCCAGAAATCTGCCGACGCGCTCGTGTCAGATCAAGCGTGGAGCGAAGGGTATACACGCGTGGAATTCCAGCGAGATCTCGAAAGACTGCGGAGGAAAAATTACAGTTACACTCGACACGCGCTTGCAGGACTATTTCAGTAAAACGTGCGCGCAGAGCCGAGATCTTCGCCTCGTGGCTTATCTCGCTATGAGAGGGAGAGAGCACAGGGTTTACGAGCAAAATGCAATCGCTCGTCCGCGCCGCTGTCTGTTTCTGTGCACGCAGTAGGACGCGATCGGGAAGATTCGTCAGTGCCTCGCGAATGAGTTGGCGCTGCATGCGATTTTAAATACCTTTGCTATGCCGGGACTGATGCGCTGAAAATTAAGATAGAGTCGTTGAGGAACGATTAGAACTTTCTACTCTCTGCCGGGAAAGTACACTTTGGAAAAAATAATTAAGTTTATTGTATTTTTAAATAAGCTCTCATCGCGTCTGGCAATGAATTTCTCGTAAACGTACATCCATAATGAATAAGATACACCATCGGCAGCGCGATACAGCCGGTAACACAGACATCCGCGCGAGCTATCTCTATCCAGCTCTTTCCCAGCCTACGCGTCAACCAGCTTCGATATTTCTCCACAAGCTTCGAACTCGATTCCCTCCCATAATCCAAGATACCGCGCGACCCTCATTCTTCTCCCCTTGTCATCTCAGTTAATCGCCGTAGGCTCGGAGCATAAATTAGTCCTAATGTGAAAACCCGTACGTACCGCAGTGCACCTCATCAGCTGCTACTCGTTTCTCGCTCCCGCGCACCGAAACCCCGCCCGCTCTCGCGCGCGTACAAATCATACGTTAATTGCTGCAAATTACCGCGAGGCCCCCGCGGCCCTCTCGACAATGGCCCCGCGATTTATGGTACAGCTCGCGGCGCACAATCTTCGCATTGACACGACGCGTACTTTTTTCTCCTGCTTTCTTTGGCGGCAACAGTATGCGTAGGTAGCTGCGGCTATTGTTCGTCGGGACTACTTATGCTTTGTGCAGTTTTTTTTTCATAGGAGCTTGAACAGCGGACAATAGACATTGACGCGGGTGGTATTATATACTCGAATAGTAGATTTCTGCAAGCTTCAATCTCTCGTTCTCCGCTGTCTTGTATTCTTGAAAGATAATAATCGTGGGTGTGCTGCAAGGGAAAAATAGCACAGGTTACTCAGTTGTAAATTCGTCACTTTCATCGACATGGAAATCGAAGGCAACGATAAATAACGCAATAATCGTTGCGCTCTTCCTCTCGCCGCAGCTCGCGTATAAATCAGCACGGCGCGCACATACACGCGGCTCTCTCTCTCTCTCTCTCTCTCTCTCTCTCTCTCTCTCTCTCTCTCTCTCTCTCTCTTTCGCGCGCGCTAACAACAAATCCGCAATGTCACTTAAATCAAAATCAGCATTTTTCCGCCACTTCCAATATCTTTAGCGGGCCGCGCTGAACGATATACCGCGAGCCAATGATATATCTCAAGTGTATAGCGAGGATTTCGCAATCGCGAGCGTATTGCAAGCGCGTATCCCATAATACTCGCATGCGATCGAGCGAAAATCGTCGGCTGTCGCTCCGCTTAAATCACGCGACACCTACTCGGCCTGGATAAAGATAGCAAAAGCTCGCGCTCGCGCGCGCATAATCGGTGCGAAAAGCCACGTGTACAGCGACCTACACGGGACCGATCGAGAACAATGCCAGATAATGCTCGGTCAGATTAGCGGAGGTGCGCTTGTATACGTGTGCAAGCTTTACGAGCCCTTAAGTGCGGATTTTTTCTCTGAATTATGCTCTGTCGAGAGAGAGAGAGAACCGCGTGTGTAGGTGATTTCAGGGTTTATCGTTACACACCACGCGATTGATTTACATATAAAAGTATGTCGCGTCGTCATGGTAGAGGCAGGCATTTTTAGAAAAGCAAAAGCTGTTCTCAAAACTATAAATGAACGAGAGCTCCGTGTGAATTAAGTAACTGGCGGTTAACGATAATCTAATGATCAAGTAGAACAAGTCCGACGTGGCAAGACTCCGCGACTAATGTGCGCGCGCTGTATACAGACACTTTTTCGGGCATTTAATCAATTATCAATGCCAGTATGCGTCGGCCGTAAGACCATCAAATATCATTTTTATACAATCTGCACTATTCATGACGCAGACATGTATAATCGTACTCGCATAATCACTCGAGCGCGCGACTATAATATATTGTGTTTCGAAATTTTTGCTCAACTTTGAGACGGAGAAAAAAGCCGACGACTTACATAGGTAATATAATGCGAATTCTTGAGAGACGGCACTTTTTCCTCTAAACACCGCTTCCAGAGCGACAGACGTCGAAACCTTCGAGCACAGGTGACATTTCTGAGATACAACTCCACTCTGCATGTCGGAAGAATGTTAATGAAATATTAACGTCGCTGTTTAGTAATCGCGAAAATAAACATTGAGGGGAAAAAACGTCGCGCTCGCGATGCAATTGCCAACCACTAGCCGAGTCTTGCGCAACAACGGTGACAAGGGATAGAGAAAAACGTTGTACGTATGTACATACGCTCGTACGCTCGGCGTCATGAGAATCGCCGTAGGAATGAATGAAGTCATAAATCCGCGCAGTGCGTATGTATAAAGAGACACTCATGCACGTTCCATCGATCTACGGCGGACTTTGCGATCTCGAGAGATTCTCTCTTGCAAAATTTCCATTACGAGCAGCTTACCTATATGCGCGAATTTTTCAGTCTGGAGGTAATTACTCCGCGATCGGAGATTGCGCGTGTCGTGTGTCGAGCGATGCGTGCAATGGAAAAATATGGCGGCATTGTTTTTAGACAAGCGCGCGAAAAGAGGATAATTTACGCGATTGCCGCGAGAAGCGCTAAATTATCATTCCGCATTGTACACGGTTGAAATGAAAATTGTTCAACGCGAGTGTGTGGGGAAATCGATCGTCCTTTCACCTTCGCTCCCTTTATACACCTAAAAATTTCGGCTGTGTGTGCTGCGAATTAAACGACGACGGCAGTGAGAGGAAGAGAAAAGCTGGCGACAATGCAGAATAAATATTCGTGAATGAGCCCGGCGACTACACGCCCACGCGGCTCTTGCGCAACTCGTTCGGTTCTTCTGCCGTTATTATTATTATTATCATATTCTTTCGGCGCGCACTGGCGCAGGTGAAGCCCTTCGTGCGTGGGACGACGCGCACCAGCCCACGCGAGAGAACGTCGTCGTGTATTGTAAATATCTCGAGTGTATTATGTCGCGGCTTGCGCTTGCACACTTTCGGCAGGAGGATCCGATCGGGCTACGGGTAATTCAAGGTTTCCGGAACGCGTTCACGTTACTTTGGGCTACAAGACTGCTGGGACTGGTTAAGCGTGCATTTAATAAAATTTTTAAGCGTAATGAACGGTGTAAGTTTCCCGAGAAACTTTCCCAGGCTCTAAAAACCCTCAACTATGGCAAAAACTGCAAAATCACATACTTATAGCACACTTATAACAAGTGTCTCCTTAATACGATCCTCGCGACCACCCAGAGCATCCCTCGCGGAATCGCTGCCTTCAAAAGAAGAGCCATACTGCAGCCTCAACGCGAATCCGTCAAAATTATACATACCCGTCTTTTTCCAGCGGTCTCGCGTATCGCATATCGCGATAACTCTCCGCGACAAAGGCGGTAGCCGTCTCGCGCGCGTAAAAAAACCCCGTCGTCGCGAGGCGGCTTTCTTTTCGCGTATATAAGTATAATAATGTCCCTCGCTAGCGCGCGCTCTCAGCTGTAGGCCAAGTGCAAGCGTTTCACACTTTAATCGCGCGGGCATTCGTTACATGATTGGGGCGAGTGAAGGCGCGGATTTCGCCATGGGAAAGTGCGAGCGTTAAAGTCGTTAGGAGTTTGCTCGTTTGTTTGGAGAGGAATTTTTCTAGGTTTCGACGAGAAGGGCAGTTATTTTTAAACTAGAGATACGAGAATTTTATTTGCTTGCGTATAATGGATGTTAAATCAACGCTTGCACTTATAGTTTTTGTGGAAGGTACCTCGATGCAAAATTCCCCTGGCTTCGTGCATATATAGTTTTCGATGCATAATGCATGGCAAATCGTTTTCCTCCGGAATTTCAGCATACTCTACTTATGAAATATGCCCTCAACGCTGCCGGTATAATACGTATAGTCCGGTATATTTAAAACAAAGTACTTTTTGCCCTCAAAATTTCGTTGGACAAGAAGCAAGAGATATTGGCCGCGGTAAAAAGGCATTGTTTTCGCCGTGAAGCATATTACGCCGCGCTTGTGTGCGTTGTGTATAGGAAAGGAACAACAACAAATTCTCGTCGGCGGAATAGACAAGCGGCAATTTGCAGACGCGTAATAGACCGTAATGGTTCTGGGTGGTACTGCCAGTAAAGCGCGTGTAATGAAGACTTGCGCCTCTATGATACTTCGCCGCGTCTTTACACTCGTGGCTCGCTGAGCCAAGCGTTAAACCTTTATAGATCGGAAAGTTAATTGCTGTTCTATTGACGTATTAAGAAGTTACGTTGCTTCCGCGTTAGACGCATCAAATATAATATTTCCGTGTGAGAATTTTCTGGTTGTAAAACGATGATCGTTACGATTAAAGTTTCGCTCCATTCGTCCCGAGTCGGATCGCAATAAAAGAATAATCTTCATTAGCCACGGTAGCAATCGGACGGCTGTCGAAAAATCTGCCAGAGTTCGCAAAACGGCTGATGGTAGACCGAAGAATACAGGCGCGGACGTATTAATTAATACGTCGAGCATTGTGCCGCCGCTTGTCGAGATGATATCACAAGAGCCTCGAGGCGCCACTGCTCTCTCTTCTCCTTCTCCTTCTCCACTGATCTTCGAGAACGATAAGATCGCGACCGCGTGATTACATCCCGCGGCTGCGCGTCGTCTTTTGTGCGTGAAGCAGCAGCAGCAGCAACAGCAGCGGCGGCGGCGCTGACGAGGCGAGATTCCGAGAGATCGATCAGCTGTGCGTTCGTATATGTGTATAGACACGCGTATGCACTGAACTTTCGGACTTCCCACGCCTCTCTGTCTCGAGCTGTCGTTGCAAGGGTTTTATTGGCCGTGATGGAAAAAGGTTTTGAGACTGCTGGTTAGCGGATATATTTTTTGAGTTTTGTTTGATTTCGTAGATTTGTTATACAAATATGATTTGGTTTGCCTATTCAAACGCTGACATAAAGGCATGTGAATGATTCTATTAGTTTTTGGATTAACTGTTTATTTTAACGTTCGAGCAATGCCCAACCTGGAGAACTGAAGTTTTCGTTCACAGTAAACTATATTAAATTATTTTGCCTTTAAACAATACTTTACCTTTTTTCATTTATTAGAACAAATAAAGCTACGATTCCACGTTCGTTAAATTTCACCGCAAAAATCAGCAGTACTTACCTACAGAAGCATACCAAGTGGCAATGGATATCGTCCACATAGATAATACCACCCAAGAGACCAAATCCTGTAAATTAACCCACAACAAACTGCTCGCCCATGCGCGTCATTTACTGGACATATCAGCAACGAACTAACCCCATCTACTTTCCAAGCCGTCGTTACCTCCTTCCCCTCCACCGCTGCAGCGAAAAGGGCAACTGCGTATTCCTCAGCTAGCTCTCGGGGTCACGGAACGTCGCGATCGTATAGCGGGTGCAAACTCCATAGCTCGCGGGCAAAGGTCGTCGCTAGGCCGTGAGTCGTCTCACGAGGGCTCTTCGCCTTATACCGCTGAAAATGAAAAAAGAAGATAAGGGAGAAAAAGAAGAAGAAAAGAGAGAGTAGGGAGAGTAGGAGGTGCAGCGCGCGCTCTGCGGGGACCGAGACCGGCTGATGACCATCGTCCACCTGACTCCCGAGATTTATCGCGCCTGAGATATAGCTCCGTTGCACGTGTGGCGACCGAGTGCACGCGCGCATGTGCAGCAGGAACGAGGCTCTAGGCTTAATCACTGCTGATGCTACTGCCGGTGAGGTTTGCTCGACTTTTTTGTTTTCGGGGTATTTCGTTGGGTGTGCAGAGGATTTTCGAATTGAATTTTTGTCTGAAACGAGTAAGTCGATAAGTATATAATCAATTAGAGGAACGTCGCATTTTGAGTTAGCTTAATCGTATTTGAAAATTCATAAACTGGTCTGGCACGACACATCTGCTTTTACTGAATCAGCGTTATCTATTAGTAATGAGGATGAAGTTCAGCTGGCGCATTAGTTAACGAACTTACACGAGCCTTAGGAATAATGGACACGCTTGTATAATTTCATGCTTTAAATCCGATAAAGGAATAAAAGTTAATTCAATCGCGCAATACTTTGCAATCAGTCACAGAAAAAATTCCACTTAATCAAAAAGGGTGAATTATTCCTTCAAGAAACGTTATAAATAGACACTTACGCTAACAATCGATAAAAACTGCCAAAATCGAGCACGACAGATGATGAAAACGTAATTCCATAGAAATTTCAATCAGCCAGAAAAGTTTTGATAGAGTAATCCAAGCTAAAGCCAAAGATAAAGCTGAACTCGATCGCTCTCGGTTTTCGAAGAAACTTTACGAGAGCATAAAGTCTATCCGGCTCTCTTATGTTCCCTCGTCCGCTTTCGCAAGTGCATAGCGCGCGCGGGACGATGTTTCATGGATCTGCGCGGCGTACAGTGCGTCGTTATTCTTCAAAACACGCCTCGCATAAAACCCGCGAGAAATCGTGTCTAACAGAAAAACGGTAGGCAATAAAACAAACATTTATCTTGCGGTGATTTACCGGAACTTGCCCACCTCAACAGCCACTTTGCATTAAAGGAACGGCTGCAGCGTGGCTAGACGTGTGTGTTTGCTGCCCAGCAGAGAGAGGGATACATGTGTGCTTTCTTCGTTGCACGAGCGCTCTCTGCTGCGAATTAAATTATTTTGTATACATGACGGAAGTGACGCAATGGAAAGTGAAAACAGCGCTGTTTTGAGCCTCCTGAGTATATGAGGATGGAATTGAAAGTATTAGTTCTTTTTCACTCGTATCCGTGAATTAAATCTATTAATTTTCTAATTTTTTCGATAATCATACGCAAAAGCAAGTCTTTTAACGTTTTTCAATATAGATATAACTGTTTTGCATCATACAATAGAACTCGCACAGACACTATGTCTTATATTTTTTACGAAACTCTATTTTTGTACTATATCGCACTCATGTTTTTACTCTGAACTTGATCCCATAACTTTTGAATTATTAGTCCAAATCGAATGATATATTCGACGCTATAAAAATACAGCTTCGTGAAACATTGTAATCTCTAGACGGCTTCCGTTTATTTCCACACATTGAGAACCGCCTCGCAGAAATCGACAGCTCGCTGCCAGCAGATGTGAAATTTCTTGAAGCCTCGTGTACGCGTTATCGTTCTGATTTACGCATATCTCACTTACCTCACTGTATGCAGCACACACTCTCGCGTCCATACAAGTACACCTTACAGTCAAATAGCCGACAGAAGTACACTAGACAATAATGACGTCCGGCGCGAACGAAAATAATTTATTCCGTCGCGGGCGAACGTATCGCCGCGGTTACGTGGGTCCAACCCCTGCATCTGCAGGTAATACATAAACATGATGCATCGGGTGGGAGGAAATTTACGACAGCGAACACGACAAAGACGACGATCTCACGAAATTTCCACATCCGGCGCGCGGACAGATACGGCGCTGCCCACCTTCGTAATTAGAATACAGTGGATGGGGTCGCGGCTTTCGTGCGCTGTAGCCTTTCTTGCAGGGGACGGACTTTTTGCCGAGACTGGAGTCTTTCACTCGAAGTTTTGTAAATTAAGATATGGACGGCTGCTAATTTTGCTGCAGGTACGCGTGCTCGTATTATACATTGAATATTATACCTTTGGATCTGTATGGAGAGTTAAGTATGTGTTAGGTGCGATGCTCGAAGGTTTTCTAGTTCAGATAAATATGAGGTTTTTTGAATATTTTAATACTTTGCAGGGATGTAATTTAAAAATTACTGAAAATGAAAATAATTTTAAAGTTTCGGAGCTAGGGGGCGTATTTCTTGCTGCAGCGTGCATAAATAAAAATATGTATTACAGCGGGTGATCGATAAATATAAAATTTGTCGTAAAAATCAAGCCGTAATTAAGGAAACCTTTTTGCGCTCGAATTGCTGCGCAGAGCCGAGTAATTACCTCTCCGACCCAGATGTATTTATCTCCGGCGTTTAGTTGCACAAAAGTAAATAATTAAACTGAATTTTGCGAGAGCGAGCAGCAACAATAAGCCAGGAAAATTTAGTAGACAATTAAATTAAGAATCCCCATTGAATCGCAATCTCTCCTCCGCTCGGTGCTTTCGCGGAGAGTCAAGTGTTACAAAAAGTAAATAAATTGTCCGAGCGCGTATAGCCATCATCTCCATTTTCTCCTTCGCGGTTCTCACGCAGCGAAAAGTTCAGCTCGGCGTTGTGTTTCAAAAAACGAATCAAGGAGCTGTACTCGTGTATACGTATAGGGATATAGGTATACGTCAGCCGCGTTGTAAGACCATTTTTTGGTCTTCAAAGCCTGGAAAAACGCCGCTTTATAGCATTCGATTTTATTGAGCGATTTACTTACCGGGCAGGTTACGCTTGCGCAAATATACTCGAAAAATAAAGCGAAAACTTATGGACTGAGCAGCGACGGAGGCCGGTAATCGCAGCAAAAAACGCCCATCTCTTCAACGAACTTGTTGAGTCATTAATTTCTCGGCGGCGAGAACACTATTAATAGGCGCGTACATAGGAAGTAACAAAGATCTTTTCTTGCGCGTCCAAATGGGCTAACGTTTTGCCAACTTTTTTTTTGTCTTTGAGAAAGTCAGTTATGGTTCAGTATGTTTGTCCATTATCTTTCAAAAGGAGAAAAAGTTTCGTAGGAAGATACGGTTTTAGAAAAAAAAAGATCAGTGATACGACGAGAGAGATGCAAAATTTAATTGATTGCAGCATATATATTGCGACGTCAAGTAAAATTGAAATTTTCAAGAACAAGAAATAATTAATCCGTAGCTGCAGTGCTTAATCTAACGTATAATTATAAACTGTAAGATGATACTGCCAGATTTTTAATGCACGAACAAGAGTAATATGCTAAGGGAGGGAAAGAGACATACGCGCAGCTCTAGCATTTATTAATGAGGCCGTGTAGCGGACATTAGACGTATTTTATAGAAACATGCTTGAGAAATGTACGACTGTAATAGGTAATTTACCTTTCGTGTTTTTAACTTACCGCGCAATTGCACGTACTCTACTGACCACTGAACAAGATACGTGTTTCCTCGACGCTCTCGCAGGACGGGCTTCGACAGAAATCAGCTTCGGAAAAAATCGTAGACTTTTTTTTAGTGTTGAATTAGCACTAAAAACACTAGCAGAATATTCTTTGTACAAAGCGTAGGAAGATTTTTAATAAAATAAAGAAGCAATTATACAAGATCACGTTTATTGTATTGATATAATATTGTCACAGTAACAAAATAAATGTTGGTTAAACAGTGCTGAATAAACTTGACACTAATTTTCGCGAAGAAGTAATCACGGAGGCAGAACCAGGAATCACAAATTTCTTCGCACTGATAAGGTCACCAGTTTTCAGTCCAGATTTAACGCTTGCTACGACGACAGTCGTTTCTTCAGTTGGATTGATTACCCATAGATCAATTATTACTTCGTCCTGATCACTGAAATTAATAAATAATACAACGGTGTCTTGTCCAGGATAATATCTGACGATAGCTAACACGTTATCTTTGATAAGCAGAGTCTTGTAGTATCCTTTAGTCATAATTGGTAGTTTCTTTAATTTGGACAAGGCTTTAAAGACCTTGAAGTGCGAAACTTCTTCGTTCTTCTGTGCAGCTAGATTGAGAGACTTGTAATTATCGTGTACTGGCAACCAGGTTTTGGGATTTGTCGAAAATCCAGCACTCACTGTGTCATCCCACTGATAAGGTGTCCTCTCTGGATCCCTGGACTTTAGCTGGTACCTTTCAGGACCTGCATTGCAGCCAGCTGGATCCACGGTCTCTTTGTAGGAGGAAAATCTGTTCACCATACCAATCTCATCGCCGTTGTAGATGATGGTAGTACGATAGACATCATCGAAATCTGATCGGCCCTGTTGTTGGCGTAGCCGAATCTGGATGCGACTCTGTGAACGTCATGATTGCCTACAATCCAGTTGGCCACTTTACCTTTGGGCATGTTCTGTATCCAATTTTCAACGCTTGTGCCAACGCCCAACGCCGTGGAATCATTATTCAGATGGTAAACGAATCCAAAGTTGAAGGGATCTACATCAATGTCGTAGTACTTCAAAGTGAAATTTAACTTGGAACCAACTTCCATCAGTAGCACCTTTCTATCGACTCCATTAACTTTGGAGTGCTCGTCGAAGAATTTTCGCCATGAATTCCAATTGTTCGAGATAATTGTAGTCGTTAGGTGGAACATTTTGATTGGATCTGGGTTCGTTCCGCCATTCTTTGTCTTCGATCAAGTGAGTGATCGCGTCTACACGAAATCCATCAATGCCGCGATCCAACCAGAATTTTAAAACGTTCTGCATCTCTTGTCGTAACTTTGGGCTTCGGTAGTTCAGATCTGGTTGTGAAGATGCGTAATTGTGGTAGTAGTACTGTCCACGCTCTTCGTTCCATTCCCAGGTCGAGTTGGTGAAGAATGACAACCAATTATTTGGAGGCAATTTAGTTCCATTAGGTCCTACCTTGGCGTCCTTCCAGATGTAATAATCGTCGTAGGGCAGAATACCTTTCATGCTCTTCTTGAACCATTCGTGTTCATCCGAAGTGTGATTTGGCACGAACTCCAACAAAACTCTCAATCCTCAACGTTTGGCTTTAGTTACAAGACGATCAAAATCTTCTAGCGTATCGTACTCAGGATGTATGGCTGTGTAGTTTGAGATATCATAGCCAAAGTCTCGCTGGGGACTAGAAAATATCGGCGAAATCCAGAACGTATCGGCGATTTCCGCGATGTGCTCAAGTTTGCTGGTGATTCCATTGAGATCGTCGACGCCGTCGCCATTGCTGTCCTTGAAACTACGAGGGTAAACTTGATAGATGATGCTGTTGTCTCACCATAGCGATGACTTTCTCAACGGTTTTGCGGACGAGATGAAAAATGCGGAGAGCGCAAGACACAACACCAACGATTTCCACATCTTTGTGGAGAACGAATGCTTTCTACGACTTTATACTTTATTCTTATCCGAGTGAACATTATCACTTAAGATTATCAGAATTGTTGATCTGGCAAAGTTTCACAGTTTATCAGTTTCGCGAGATAACTAGTCGAGACAAACGTGTCATCGTGTAACTTTTATTTGTCAAATTGCATTTCAAGTTGTGGTAAATAATACGATTAAAATGTGTAACCCATATCTTTTATATGAGATCTATAGCTTCTTATTTATAAGATTTTTAAATGCCATTTTTCAAAGAAATAGTTTTTTTCATGATTCAAAAATGTATTTAATTAAGGGCTTCTAAAAAAATCCGCAGAACTAAAACTGTTTGCAAATCAAAAGATTAATTAAAAATCGAACTTTAATTCGTTTCATTTGCACATTCCGTTCGATCGATCTCGCTGGTAATTATAGTGAACAACACACCGACGGCAAGCCCGATTATTGCAAAAAGTATACAATCTCAGTCGACTCAATCGTATGCAAATGTCAACTGTAGAAATTCGCGGAAAAGAACGTCAAAGCTCTCGGCAAGTGACGAAGTGTAGTTTTTACCATCGAACTCGTAGACACATGCACACGGTGCCGCGCACCTCATTAACTGGAACAAATTTAAATTCTCCGTATTAATAGGACGCGTGAGCGCACGATTTCCGTGTGTAGTGCGTAATTTTAACAAATACTCGCTGTAAGGCGAAATGACCCAAACATATCCCTCGATTACGGCTTTATTTTTAAACTCCGAGACGGCAGCCGCCACCCCAACGATTAATAATTTTGCATATAAAATTAGTAGTCGCCTCGATGGGATTTTCTGCTGAAAATCTCTGACGTGTCTCGCATTTGTCAGCAGCTGACGAGTTAGAGATTAATATTCGTGGGTTTCGCCCGGTGTTTTCGCGGCTCACATGTGCACGAGACTCTTTGCTCGCGATCACCCACTTCCTCCTCCACCTGCTTGCCAAGTGCGAGCGATTATTGTTAGTGTCTATGTGGATTGGCCAGCGCTTTTTCAAGAAACTGGGTCGCTTTCATCAAATTCAGAGGCTTTACTCGGAACTTAATGCTCAAAGCAACGAATAATTATATTAATTAAGTGATCACTTGATCAACGTTTAAACATCTTCGAAAGCAAAATATTATACGTTTGTGAGGTATCGATTTAGATCATTATCAAAAAGTCCCGAAATCTTAGTGATATTAAAGTATCATAGTTTCATATCAATGTTTACTATACATTTAATCATGTAATCACAATAGTTTAATATAATATAGACTGACACAATTTGTTATCTGGGAGGCCAAGTGGATCAGCTACTACTTTGATTCTCTTTATATTTTATTTATTCATTTCGAAATTGCGACTGTTGTCGGTTTTCTCGTTTCATGCGCGAATAAATCGATCGAGAATCACAACGTTTTCTCCGTTTCATTGCGATTATGCATTACTCGATGGATAATATCTCGTAAATCAGTCAATTACTAAACTAATCATAAAAGTTGGCTCTTGATCTTTTTTAAACGCGATACATACAAACAAGTGCAAGAAAATTGACGTTTAGCATAAAATATGCGAGGCGTTTACACGCGAAAAAGCAGTTTGTATTCATGAGTATAATAAGAGATCACATGAAAACATTTTTTTAAAGTATTTCCGTGTACTGTACTATTAAAACGCTTAGCGCGTATCATTGGACAATCGCATAATATAGTGTTTATTAAAGATTTAACGCTGCCAACTATATCGAATCATACGTCGTAGTCTCTTTGAGGGCGCGAAAATGATGTATATTTGTGGCTGAGAAAAAAAATTCTCTTAGTTTTTTACAGATTTTTTGTCACCAAGTCACGAGCTATATGCATATTCAATTCATGCAATTGTGAAAATCACATGAACGCGTATTTTCATTTGAAGTCTATCAGGAAATAAATTATTCTTCTAAACAATCATCAAGATGCATAAAAAAGCGTTCGGATGTAATTCTCAATCGCTGAGAATGCGATGAATAATAAGGTTCGACAAAAAATATCCTTACGAATACAAATTAAATTGTTGATATCTGCATATCAATGTTGCTAAAAATTGTGAAACTCATAATTATGTCTAGGACAAGCATCGGCAAATGAATACTCAGAAAAATGTATCACTATTGAACCGGCAATTGATTTATGATTGATTACATTCGCGCGTTGAAAAATTCATTATCATCGTCCTGTTTTCACATGTTCTGCGCCATGTACGTACGTCAGAAATTCAAGAAATACTGCCATTTTTATCCGCGAAACCGATATTAATAACAACCGTCTCTCTCCCTCAATTCCAGTTTTCGCATATATAAAATCGATATTAAAATGTCGCATACAACACTGCCCGTTTCGATAAGTCGAACGATAACTCTTAATAATTGCTACGCATTATTACGCTCCGCCTTGACGAGTGCATTGACGATGTAATTTCCAAATTAGAGGTACACCATAAGCTGAAACTTTATGAAACGCATCTCGATCGGTGCTTGCCGAAATCCCGAATACAACGGGCTCTCTGTGGATGGATAAAAACGTTCGCTTGCCGATATCTCTTGCGAGACTATATACCGGCGCCACAAGCCACGAGTAACATTACGTTAATAATAGTCAGGCTCGCGGCCATCGCCGCGCATGCGCCGCTCTTTTCTATTTGAATAGCATTAAGGATAATAATACCGCGATATGGTACCGCGGGCGGCCGCGTGCGCGTACGCGTTATTATTATAATTACGCGCTTCATGGCTTAAGCGCGCGTTCTTGACTTGCTGTCCATATTACGTGCGATGGGTGTAGCTGAGCTTCCGTGCGCTTCGTTGCGATTCGTGTTGAGTGTAGCGACTCGCGTTGTTATTAAATATTCCTTTTGAATTACTTTCGTTTAACAGCGAAATGATTCAGTGTACATTTCTATATATGAAGAATATAGTTTTAGTTGTTTCTTATGAGCTTCACTCGCAATGATAAATTTAATGCTCTAATATCGATGATTAATAACAGTAAAGGCAATCATTCAGAAAAAAAAAAATAAATAAAAAAGAGTAAATTTTTCTGTATGGATGTGCGTATCGTTTCAAATTGTTCAAGTAGAGTAAAGGGCCGCTTTGATAAATTATCTTTCTATTCACAACACTCGAATCCGCGCAATACTGTTCACCTACTTAATATATATTTATAGTCTCGGGCAGGAACTCTTGCTCATTTACTGCAGTTCTATAAAAATTTAATTATTTAATGCGCGTGATCTATGGAACAGCCTTATAACGCAATCCGCGCACGTAGTGAATTACCTTCACGATATTTTTCCCCGAAGAAAGTCGCCTTTTCCCGCTAAACTTAGTAATGACGATCTACAGCGTCATTAACAGTACATTTAATTTCAATTAAATTTTTTTTTGCGTCAGCTCTGTCAATAATTCTCCAAGTATACAAACCGATCACAGCACTTACGAAACTCGTCCACTCGATGTATGAAACATGTCGACATTGAAAGAAAAAAAATGTGGAAGATAAAGCATTCTTCCGAGATATTCCCCTTTAAACTTGTGTTCCGCGATCGGCTGTTCGTTATCGCATAGCTCAGATGATTCTCCAGCCCACATTCGACGAGCCAACTGTATTAAAAACGCGCGCGTCGATTTCCCGGAATAATCGATGAAATTTCTTAGGATGATCTCGGCTCGCAGAAAAACTCGGAATCAGGACGAAACCATCCGCGGTTAATGAAGTCATCCGCGCGTCGCACAAGCCCAAAGCAGATCAGCATCGCCGGAGAGAGCAAATGAGAGAGAGAGAGAGAGAGAGAGAGAGAGAGAGAGAGAGAGAGAGAGAGAGAGAAAAGCGCTATTTTCTTTTTTTCCGTGTGCACGCGCGAGAGTCTTTCCGCGATAACGAGGTGGTTCCCGTATAAATAACTGTATTACTCTCGATAACATCCGGCAGCAGTTCGAATAACACCCTCGTTTGCGCCCCTTTTTCTCTCTCTCTCTCTCTCTCTCTCTCTCTCTCTCCCTCTCTTCAGCTGATCTCTCGTGTTTCTTCTGCATCTGTGCGCGTATATAGGAATACTGCTGCTCCGCTACTGCTTCCTTTAAGGCGATCGAGGGAGAGCCAGTTTGCATGAGCGTGCGCATATTTCTATAATTATTGCCGGCGAGCCCTTTGATGTTCGCAGCAGCGCAACGGGCTACCACCACCTTCTACTTGATCGCGCGCATACGTTGCGCGTCTGGTCGTATGTGCGGAACTGGGGGAAGACTCGTCCTGGCTACCGTCCATGTACTCGCTTGATTGTTTTTCTCTTATCGCAGTGATATACTAGCCGTCGGCATGGTGCTTTTGTTGTCGTTAACTCGTCGATAAATAAATAATCGAGCGTTTACAGATCGAGATTTGTTTGTTCTTTTCTCCTTATCTCAGGTGGGAAATAAATTTTCTCCTTATGAAGACGCTTATACGCGAGTGAAAAAAGTCGAGTGCGAGAGACTGCATTGAAAATGAAGAGGAAAAAGAAGATGCCGACGATGCCGATGAGATTATAGGATTCTTCATTTCAAGATGTCTCGATCGATTTATTTCGATGATTTATGAAAGTAACTTTTCCAAAATTTTATCATTCGCGTGTCACATCAATATTTTCGACAGATCGAAGATAGATAATCTCTAAATCCAAGATTAACTTCTCTTATTCCGAAGTAACGTACAGATCTCTCCGTTTGATAATTGAGGGACTAGCTTGCATAATAACATTCCGCGAATAACCAGCGACAGATAGTTACACTCGCGCAGACTTTCGGCCCGCGTGATTTATAACAGGCGATGGCGCGCGATTATACGTTTCCGCCACCTTATCTATGCCGCGCGTGTGTTGTGCGTCTGTCGCGCAAATTATCTTAATCCGGAATAAAGAAGACCGCTGCACGGAAAGTCCAACTCTGCTCAAAGCAGCTGGACGTCTTAATGGCAGATTCATGCTAATGCGAGCGCCAAACATCTATTGCGGGCGAGATTTATACTTTCTCGGTTTGTACTCCTCGCTATTTGGGAATACCTATTTGGGGATGACGAAGTCCGACGACGTTGATTTTCAATCTTAAAATATGTAACCTATTAATACGTATACTAATACACGTTCTCGCATCATCGCTAAGGCGGGGCACGACGTTAAACAGCGACAGCGACATTAACATACAAATTCAAGCGAAGATCCGCAGCAACTTGTCGCTCTTATCTCGCGGCTCGTGTTCCCCGAGACTTATTGATCAACGCTTCTAACCGCGTGTACGAGTGCGTATGCAGAAAAAGGAAGCCGTCACTTATGCGCACGCTCGCGAGCAGCGGCAATAACAAGAAAGAGACAAAGGCGGCGGCCGGCGACACCCTTTTAAATTGCGCGCGCTCGTGCTCTTATCCACCGATCTCGGTTTTTCGGCTGACGACAAAAATCGAAAATCGCGCGTCGCCGCATATAATGCGAACGGCCAATTAAGCGGGTATTTCGGCTTGTCGATTAGGGCTGCCGCCGCCGCCGCCACCTTCGCCAACTTGCAAGAAGTAGCCGCAAGAGCTGGCTTTCCACCTGCCGCGGGCGGACGACTCAAGGCAGCTGCGTGTGCTCTCGGCTGTGTGGGTATGATGATGCTGATGAGGAAGCGTAAGAGAAAGAGAGAGAGAGAGAGAAAACGTTTTTGCCATCGGTATGGAATGTAAATAATTTAATTTGCAAATGCTTGTTAACGTTTACCTTTGCGCTCGTTATAATTGAATACTCCCAATTAGCGGTCGGCGAAGCCTGCTGAAAATTAAAAAAAATTAATTTCATACAATAAAGCAAAATTTATTATGAGATGCGCTTGATTTTATCGCGAGTTTCTTTAATCTTTATGTGCTAGTTTCGTTCGAAAAAGAAAAGCAAGAGCGACGCCAGAAAGAAGGGAAAAAAATAAACTGCAAAAAAGCGAGAAAACGCCTGCGTTCATACTCGTGAGCCTTGAGATTCTGATGCAGCGACTCGCTCGTATATAGTAGCGCAACGCATATACACTCAGTGGTGGGAGATAGACGAGGCTCGAGCCGTTTATCAGCCGACTAATGAACGCTCGGGAGAATCGAGCGCGCGACGCGAAATCACTCAATGGGAAAGCACGAGCATTGTGCCCGCGGAGAGGTGGATCTCGACTTTTATCCTGCCCACTGCGCTACTGCGCTCAAATCGTAGTTGTGCTTTGTAGAGTTTGTTGAATTTTGTCGCAGAGGCTGCTGCTTTGGATAGCTTCAGTGAACGATTCTAAATAGGATTTTATATCAAAGAAAAGAGTGAACGTTTACGAAGGACATGAAAAATATTATTTTAAAACTATCAGCTTTGAAATTCAAATAAATTTTTTGTCTTTTTGTCATTTTCTGCCCTTTTGCCAGGAATTTATAGTAAAGAAAAGAGTGCAGAACGTTGACGGCAGGAATGAAAAATATTATTTTAAAACCATCATCTTTAAAATACAAATTGATTTTTTAATAAAGTACAATGGGTATACTACGATTCACACACACACACATACACATACACACACACACACACACACACACACTCACATCGCCCTCAAACGTAAATTTGAACGATCATATTTACATAACGTATTTCTGTCTTAGGCCGAACATTGCGATAAATTCTCCTCAAAATACTGTCGATAAATAAAAACAGTCTCCGATCAATTAGTCCACAGTAAATTGAACCTGCGTCAACGATTTAAAATAACGCGGCGAGTTTATTTAAAGCAAGCGTTTTCCAATATCGTCAGTTCGCCGCAAGAAAAAATTCCTCAACGTAAATAGTATCAAAAAACGATACAAAGCCTCATGCAGACTGGTACAAAAGCTCGCGTCACAGCGAATGCACTTCCCGGGCGATTATATGTATGCGTGCGCAGCCATGTGTGCAACGGTATACAGCGCGATGCGCACCTCAGTTTGTGTATTATACACGTAAATAAATAACCGCGCAGTACGCGGCGTAATGACGCACGCGACTTCGCCTTGTACATGCACGCTTTTATGCTAAATCGTTACAGTTTATTTTAAATATCATAGAAAATTAGCGCGGTATTTCTCGCGATATTTTATATGCATGCACATATATACGCATGGAAAAATATTATTTATGTGAAAGCTTATAGTTCAAATTATTAGCGTGCCTTATGTATTTTTGTAAATAACTTCGCATAGTTGTAATAGCACTAAACACGCATCTCGTGATAATGTATCGATTGGTATCAATAACACGAAGCTGGAACATCGAAGGCAAGAAGTCATCATTTTTATGTATAAAGTATATCTGCACGCAGTGTAAAAATGGAGTTCATATATTATTTTTTATTTAATTGTACTGTTTTCTCAAATTTTGCACTCATATTTGGTATGAAAATGAGAAACATACATAAATTTTGAGTGATTTTCATAAATTTTTTAATGAAATATTGCAAAAAATCATTAAATAATGGGGTTACTTGCAAAAGTCTCCTGCACAGTAGGTTTCGACATTTTAAAAAGCTTTTTATCATTTTTGGCTTAGCAAGATCTGATTTTTGAGCTACAAGGTCTATAGCTTTTTGCTTTAAAATTTGTATTAATATTAATAATTACTTTAAAATACTGTAGCGTCCCTATGCTGCTACAGTTTATATAGTAAAATTCTAGTAATGGTTACTATACATTTTAGTATAGAAACAAGAACTCTGGTCGTAGGATAAGTCGCCCAAGGTATCGCTTGACCAGCAGTCTTCTGAAAACAGTCCCATTTTTGATCAAGCATAATTGATTTCTTTTCAAGGCCGGGTGTTACGCTCGAATCCCGATTTTTTCAAGAAATTCTTTATAATACCTCAGCTCGACTTCCATCCCGCATTACGCCGCGCCCGCGAATCAAGATCGCGGCTACACTCTCGCGTGCCAGCGCGGCATTTTCTTCTTCTGCCGCTCGGAATACCGCGGAGCATTCTCCGCTTTCCTCTCTTTTCAGTTAATCGATTTTAAGCCGTTTCGAAAGCGCGCAGCAAACGTTAATAATTCGCGCGTGCGGAAGCTCATTTTATACAGCGTGTGCATGCAAAGGATACTCTGTGTGGATAATATATATAATCGAGAGCTTTACGGTCTCGTTATAATTGAATGTTAATTTTCCAGCCGAGCAGCGAGAGGGTCTTAGCCGATCCTCGGCCGATTCCTGCATCTCTGGCATATCAAAGCAATTTTAATTTCTTCTGCGGAGGAACATCAATCTGACTGGGAAACACAAAGGACGTCATGATTTCAATTTTGCGCACATGACAAGGCATCCAAAGAAGCCGGCCGCCTTTCGAGATATGCTAACGGGATGACGCAACGAAAAAGCCGGACTACCACCCCACGCAAGGAGATCACCGCCTGGCGCACACGCGCGCGAGCGAGAGAGAGAGAGAGAGAGAGAGAGACGTATATTTATATTCGGCCGGTGCAGAGCGTGTGTGCATTACGAGGCGAACATGCTGCGCTTATAATGTTAATCGAGAGAGACACACGGCATCCGGTCTCACGCGCACGGAATAAGCAATTCGTCTTTTATATTTGAGCAAAGCGAGTATTACAAGATGTGCGCAAATAACCTCTCCTTTTTTTCGATCGATCGCGTCCTTTGATATTTATCGATGGCCGATTTCTCATCGGCCTTTTTCGGGACTGATCTCTCGTTGAGAGGTTCGCGCTACATATAGCCGTACTGTACGTCATTTGGTTTTGTGCCCCTCTACGGAGAACGTATAGAGGTGCTCGTACATCGAATTCACCGAGGAAAAACACATTTAACTCTTCACGGTCAAATCTCGGGTATGCATTTATTTGTGCATTATTGCAAAAGTCATCAAAAGCTAATCACGACCGAGAGCGTGGTGTAGAAAAATATGCACGACGTCGATAATAATACACTGTGTACTACCTGCCTACTGCGAGAGGAATGTTATCAAATTCCTATGCATAACTTATGAAAGCCAGAGATTTATCGAGGCTATTAAGAGGTCGTTTATAAATACGCAAGAGAGGGAACGGTTTTGTTTCAGGTTCTATTACTTAAAGTATTAAGCAGATACTTAAATCGAGAGCCCCCCGCGGCACACTACACCGAAACTCGGATACGAAAAAGCGACCAGTCGAACGAACGAACTAATTTACTCGCGCGGGATGTATATATATGTATATACGTGTATATAGGCGGGTAGCCCCCGCCTCGGCAGCAAAGAATTCCAACCGCGTACTTTGAAAAATAATCTTTCGGAGAATCCGTTTAGCTCGGAGGGAAACAATTACGCGCTGCAAGTTGGATAAAAAGCTGCTGAGCGTTGCGCTGTTGAATGACGTTTAAATGTGCCGTGAGTTGGTAGTTTTGAAAATTCGGCGGGTTTTCGACAGTTGTAAATATTGGAAGTATGCGCTGAATTTTTAGCGTTTAACGACGTTGCTTGTTTGTAACTCGATGCTTATAGTCTTCCTCATAAACGTCATGAAAGCGCTAATTCCTCACGCTTCATGCTATTGCAAAAACTTGCGCTTCGGTATTTTTTATACAACATTCTTATAACAGTGCGAAACGGCAAACAGCTCGAGGGCTAAACCGACGAATCCCCGCTAATTTTAAGAAGACTCTCGACAAGGATCGTCTTTTTTAAAAATTCCGCATAAAAATGCATCCAAAACTCATTAAAATAGTCGTATAACAATCGCCTCATCTATAAAACATCAAACCTCGTCGTTTCCCCGAAGAAGCCATAAACCAAAACAGCCACCTACGTATACCTGCGAGCCAATAGACGTCGACGAGGTAAAAAAAGGTAAGAAAAGGATCACGGGTTCCGGTGTGTAATAGAGGCGCACTTTCAGAGCCCGCGCGAAATCGAATATCGCCCGGGGCCACCGCCGCCCACGCAAACTGGCTCCGGCTTTACTTATTATGTTAGTGGCATTGGAGATATACCTGCGTGGCTCGCGTGCGTAGAGAGCCCTTTCGTCCGGTGCGTTATTAAGAGCATTAAGGAACGATATTGAATTTCATTAAGATAAGAGTTGGCGAGGCCCGTTGCGCCGGGCGAACGAACTCGCGCAATCTGTATGATGAAGGTGGTGTCTCTGAGAGTGACCTGATGACTTTTTGATTGGAATCGTGCTTTCGATTGGTGAATTCTTCTAATTTTGTATATGAAAACTTTGATTTGTTCTGATGTTTTAAATAATATTGAGACAATCGGAGCGATATGAATTAGCATAAAAATGTAGTTAAATAAATTCAGCGACAGCTCACCCACAGCAGGCATAAATTAAACGAAAATTCCTAGTACACCAGGGCGCATTGTGATTCAAATCTAGAAACAGCCAAAGACCCGAACCGCAAGATTCGTCACTGGCTCGCAGCACGTCTCGTTAACCCTCGAGCCTCGCAGATACATATATCTACGCGCGACGTCTGGGCCCAGGAGCGCCGCGTTCCATCAGCAGCGAAATTACGAGGAGCTGCAGCTCGCGCGCACGAGCCTTTTAAAACAGCATAACGTAGCCGCGGATAACATCGTGAGCGCGCGCGCGTGCAAGCGTTATGGATATGCACACAGACGAGGCCCTTGGGGCAGAGGTTCGCGTGTGCGGGTGCCTCGTCCTTTTTGTTCCTTTCGCTGTGCGCGGGCGAGCGCGTGTATATATCTATACATGCACGCGCTGGGCGTGATGCAGTTCGGTTACTGCTCTTTAAAGGCGGGGAGAGCGGAGGCACGAGTGCCTTGAACTTTCGCCGGCTTTTGACTCTTATATGGGGTTTGGCCGTTTCGTTCGGTATGTTTGGTTATATCGATGGTGTAGGAACTGCAGTTTCAATCGAATTTCAGTTTTAAAATTGATCGAGGTCCTTTGCACTGCAATGATGTCCAAGAAAAGTTGTAAAATCAAAGTATTTCGCTCCTTTTGATAATTTTTGTTACTTTTTCTTCTTCGGTGAAAATATGTAAGACGTATTTATCGAACAAAAAATAAAAAAATTTTTACGTCACCGGTACATCGCGCTCTTTACGATAAGCCATCGGTAAAAAGAACAAACATATTCTCCTCACTTCGCGAAGTTCTGCGGAACATACCTGCCAGCGGAACAGATGAAGTCATAAAAGATACCGTGAAATCGTTCATTAAGGCGAAAAAAAATCGTATCTTATCCACTACCCACGCGATCGAGATACGAACGAGCGTTAAAACTCTCCCGCGGCATCGGCCGCCTCCAGATTTTATTGGGGTGATTCCAAAAGCGAAGGGACCATTGCTTTTCAGCGTAAATGCATCAAGCGTGCGCTCAAATTCGAGTTAACGGAGAGAGCTGATACGTTCGAATAAAGCTGCGCGGATAAAAATCGCATGCTTGGGCTATGTGCGTCACGAAGAAAAAAAAACAAGCAGCATAGTTCATACAACTTTGATGGACCATTACAACAAAGCGTTTCATTCAATGCGTAAACTTGTACGATGAAAAGATCGGACCTCTTTACGATTTGCCCTCCACACCAATATAAAATTAATCAGCCTCAGACCTATAAATCCACACATCCACAGCATATTAATCCGCTCTCGATCCAACTCCTTCATCAAACAAAGTGTACCAGTCGGAGACTCCTCGCGGCGAGCGAATCACTGCTGCGAATCACTGGACGTCTTAATTATTCGCACGATGCGCGGCCTGCTGTTTTATAAGCGGCCATATAGACTGGATCGGGGGCGCGGGTGGAGTACATCCGCATGCGAGTGCCTCGGTTAATGACGCCAAGGGCTCCCGTCGCGCGATGCCGCGGCCTTAATAAATCGCCGAGGTTATGCGCCGACGCGCGTCTCGTCGGTGCCCTTTTACTCCTACGTATATTAAGGTAAATCTGAGCCTCTGGCCCTATTTGCAGTAAAAGGATAAGCCGGCTTTTCGTTTTGTAAGAGGATATCGACTGGGATAATTTATTGTTGTTTTATAAGAAAGTCAGAGAAAAAATAAAATGTAATTACCGTTACACGATCAACCATCGCATAGAAAAATAGCTCTATTTCGAAGCAATTCATGGTTCAATGCTACAATCTACTATAAAAGACGTAGGATACAATCTGTTGTTTCTCGCCGTAATAACTATATACCACGCCATAAAAGAACCAAAATTAGGTGCGAACGTCGTAGCGATCGCAAAAATCACATGCTCTTCTCTCTCAATCTCTCTCCCTCTCGGTCTCTTCCTTCGTGTGCCCCCCGTCGCGCCATATACTCTCTTGAATTTTATTTCGCACATTTCGCACATATACATCTCTCTCTCGCAGGCCCTCTCTCTCTCTCTCTCTCTCTTTCTCTTTCTCGACTGCGTCCTCATTTTTCGCTCGACTTTCGCTCGCTTTTGACTTTTTGGCGCCTCTTCCTTTAATGTCTTCCGCACCCGCGAGAAGCTCGATCCTCGATTGCTTTTACCTTGGATACGAGCGCGATCTCTTGTCTCGCGCTGATGAATGATGAAGATGTACGAGATGGCGCAGCTTCCTTTTTTCGACTTTCATTGTTTTATACGCGAGTCTCGCCTGCGCGCGCGTGCGTGTGAGAGAGAGAGAGAGAGAGAGAGAGAGAGAGAAGACTGTTGATATAATTAATGTGTCCGCTTTCGGGGTATTGATTTATCGAGAGCAAGCTCCCGCGCGGCCTTTCGTTATTGCAAGAAGCCGCCACGTCGATTGTTGATTAAATTATTGCGGTCGGATCTCGCGGCGAAGTTAATTCGGTAATGATTTTTTCATTACGCCCGCGCCCTGGCAGCGTCGTTTTGTATCGACGAATTCAATCGCGTTACTTTTTCCACTTGAGAGAGTGTCTGTCGATATGCAGTCTCAGATTCGATCAATCGCGACTTTATTCGAATTATAAAAAAATTCTTCAAACTAATGGAAAAAACTATCCGACTCCATTGATAAATACCTTCAATATCGAGATTAGCCACTCACTCAACGTTCCCACAGCCAGGGCAGCCATTCATCTCTCTCTCCCCTAAGCTTCTAGCTCTCTCTCTCTCTCTCTCTCTCTCTCCCCTAAGCTTCTAGCTCTCTCTCTCTCTTTCTCTCTCTCTCTCTCTCTCTCTCTCTCTCTCTCTCTCTCTCTCTCTTTCTCCTCCCCCACAATCACGCCGCCGTTGCTTGTATAGGCATACTACTCCCGTAAATCAGCGGAAAAGCTCTCTTCGGCAACTATAGTGTGTAGTAGCGCAACAGGTGCAGCTACTCTCTTCTGAATTAATCCCCGATATTGGTTTTGACGCTCTCTACCCTTCGCGTAAATCATCCTGACGGGTCGGTAGTGAGCCGCGAGGCGAAGCTCTACCGAGAGCTGCAGAGTGCGATAGAGCCCGAGAAGCTGCCGCTGTAGTCGAGCTGAGCTAAGCCCCGATGACAAGTATACGAGCGTATACGTGTGTGCTGAACTGCGAGATCCTCGATTTTAATATTATTCTTCTCTGCTTTATCAAAAGCATTTAAATTGTCTTTAAAAAGATCGTTACTTTAGTCTTTTTTGAAGTTGTGTCTCTGCAGTATTCTTTTAGAGCCGTCGTTTTTACGGCTTGGTTTAAGGGGACACAACACCTTCAAACCTTGAAAAGAAGAAATCTTAGAAAAATTCATAAATTTTAAGTAAATCATTTGAAATTTTTTATATATATATATATTGAGCATAAATACCTTTAATTGTATCTTGCCAAAACTTTCATTATTCCTGCTAGCCCATTGTGGCATACAAGAATTTGTGAACTTTTTCACTGTCCGTAGGATTCCAAGTGAACGGATGGTTCTTTTGGGCCCAAACTCAAGGAGTATACTTTGTACACCTGTAGTTTTAGTATGAATTTCGGGGACCCAACACCTTTAAACTTAGAAAAAAAAATCTAGAAAAAATTTTTTTATTGCTTATTTTGGCAGGAAATGTTTCGTAGAACACGCTCCTGAAACCTGTTTATCAAAAAAAAAAAAATTTCCGCAGTTACAAGCAAAATACTAAAACAAAATTTTTATCGTTTTTTCGTAAAATTGCGTATTTTTCATTTTTTGACTAATACAACTAATAATTTGAATTATAAGTTTTATAAATTCAATCTGAGTAAAATTTGTATTGTAAATGTTGAAAATACTATTTTTTTACCGTAATATATACGTATAGTATGCTCCTCATATATATTTTAGTAAATAAATTAGTGCCTATTGAAAAGATTTTTTTATTTTCGAGATGAATTTCCAGTTTCGCTTCTTATATTAGGCTCCGATGGATACGTAGGGACATTTATTTGAATTCAAATATCGCGCGGCCGAGCGCCACCTATAGGCAGGTTAAAATCAATCAAATTTATAAAAATGTGAAATATAGTGACTTTAAAAATATGTGTGATAATCGAGATGCCAAAGGAAGGTTTGCGAGTACCTATCCTGCCAAGAATAAGAACTTTCGTGGAAGAGGTAAGAAGAGGCCAAGAAGATTTCTAGGAGCAACATGCGAGGATGAACTTGCCAACAAAACAAGACCTTCAAGTTCATCAAGAAAGATACAAACTCCAGCAGCGGAAGGAACCTCTGTGGTCAAGAAAAGATTGATTGATATCAATATTCTATTTCCTGCTCTCGAGGAACATTTGACTTGCAATAATCAATGCCATAGTCAAGTTAAACTTGGCGAATCTGAAGCTCAAGGATTAGTATTCAAGATTGAAGTAGTGTGCATTGAATGTGGTCAGCTGGCAGCTATCAACTCATGCAGAAAAGTTAGCGTTTAGAACCATGCTTGGGAGAAAAACAGAAGTAGTTACTTTTCGTGCTCTTGGACTTGGACACGCTGGTCTATCAACATTTTGTGGATTGATGGACTGCTTGAAACCCATGGCTCAGTCTGCATATCATACTTGCAACAAACAATTTAGTGAAGTATGTGAGAAAGTTACCAAGGACTCTATGAAGACTGCAGTGATAGAAGAAAAAGTCGCTACAGAGACTGGAGCACCCGGATTAAACATTTGGAGATTAGACTGGTGATTTTCTATCCGTTTCATCTTGAAGGTTCAACAATAGTCGTTTCGGCACAGCAAGCCAAAAGTTTAAAAAAATCATCAGTCCCCATGTAGTTCATTAATTGTATTGCGCGCCTCTTCCTCATGATCACACGTAGTCCCCCCAGCCCCCCACCGACGTTGCCACAATTTTAGCGCGTTCTCGTAGAGAAAAAGAGAAAATTCGTTGTCCCGTGAGATGGCGCTACTTGTTGCGTCGCCTCGTTTCGGGTCCGCCTCATTCCTTCGCTTTGTGCCGACAAGCCACATCGTTTTTCCAAGGAAGTGCTTCACGTTTAAGAAGAAGACGAGACACCATGGGCAGAAAAAGACGCAGGGATGAAACCAGCAGCGACGACTCTTATGAGGACGACCATAGGAGACGCCACAAACGTTCGAAGAAAGCCAAAAAACAGAGGCGAGATGAAGACAGACGCCGTCGCCGCCGCAGACATCGCCGGACAAGCAGTTCGTCAGACACCACAACATCAAATTCTTCTAGCGAATGTAAGTGAAGTCAGCATCAAAAAATCATAAACAAGGCCCTAACCTTCTTATGAGTCAAAAAACCCGTACATTAACGGCTCACTAGCGCTAAGTCGCATTCGAGTTATTACTCGAACCGCCACGTGGCTACTTTCGCAGGCTCTAATCTGCACAGAGCGCGCGGCCTGTAAACGCACAGATGTTACAACCCCTCTTCTTGGAAAGAGAGAGAGAGAGAGAAAGGGCCTAATCCTAGCGACAGCAAACATAGGCACTAACCTATATGCTAGAGCTTCGTGTCATATTAGACAGACTCAACTCTTCTTGGAAAGAGTGAGAGAGAAAGGGCCTAACCCTAGCAATAGCAAACATAGGCACTAACCTATGTGCTGGAGCTTCGCGTCTTATTAGAAATGTTTCCGTACAATTTTTGCCGCTTTACCGTTTTGCAGACCATGTAAGCGGACAGATTAATAAGGGAATTTCGGGACATCAGCTCGATGAACCTAAGCCTCGTTCGCGCACAATAGTTTGGTAACGAACGGTGGCATTTGGCATTGAAGAATGCAATGACCAACTCGGACTTTTCTGCGTATTTCGTTAATGTAGTTTGATCTGCTGACAGCACGTCCCAAAACAATATGTCTTCGTAAAATTTTGTTTCGTGCATCAGCCTTAGCTGATGATTGTAGACCCTCAGGAAATAGTTCACCCTCTCGCTCCGGTCGAGCACTTTGTTGCATAAATCGATGATCGAATCGCCCAAAAACTTCCTTCTGTAAATCTCGGTGACCATGTCCTCCAGCCAGGATCTGTTATTCGAAACCGCTTGGTGAAGCAGTTTCGTATTCTCACTGTCCAGGACGTCGTAACCGTGTTCAAAGTATAGTTCGGCTAGCTCCGGCTTACGCGTGCCCATAATCAATTTATCGAACGTTTCGTGAAATGTGGCGCCTGCTTTCAGCAGCGTTTTCATGGTCTTGTAATTCTGGACATTACAGGCCGTCATCAGAGGTGTCTCGAGATTCAGGTTAAACGCGTTAATGACCTTATTTTTCGACGTCTTAATTGTATTGCGATGGTCCCTAGCGGGGTTCCTAACGTTGTGTGCCTTCCGTCGGTTTAGAATCAAAGGTAACCCCTTTAATGCTTCGATCACGTACTCGCAGAACGCCAGGTTGGCTCTTGGTCACGGCCACGTGCAGGCAATAATTTCCGCTATTTTGCGAGTAATATTTTAGGTCGCCCTTAGCCTCCTTTACCAAAAGCTTCACTATGGCCACGTTGGCGGATTTAATAGCGTAGATCATAGTCTCCATGTCGGGAAGGCCCAGCTTGGCTCCGTAGGAAACCAGCAGACGCGTCATTCGGTAGCACTCGTTCAAGTCGACGTCGAACCACTTTAAGTGGATAGCGTGGAAAAGAACCACCAAAGGAGATCAGTTAAATATATCTAGTGCGTTGGGATCAGCCTTGCCCTGCACGGCTGATTCCAACGCATAAGTATCCTCACTTAGGCCCGGCCCAGTTTGTTCCAGGCGCAGTGGATTCACTCGATGTAGATGCGTTGCGTCTCATGTTGGTTCACATCGGCAAATTGATCCAATGCTTGGTACGACATGCTGGAATAATTTTCGTATAGCTGTTGCAACTTACTGTTTCAATAGCTTGCGCCGGCAACCGTAGACACTTTGGTACGGGTGCTTAGGACTTTATACTTCAAAATCTCGAAGTGCATTAATGCAAGGGATGCTCCTACTTATATTGGCTGGATGCACATACTACGGTGGTACTCCCATAAACTGCCAAAAGCCAAGCGGCCACTACGGGAAGTGTTGCCAACTTCCACAAGAGCACACGTTAAAACGACATCAGCGTCAGTCATCCCCTCCCCGAAATAGTCTCGCAAGGCAGCATCGCTCCAACCGTGCTCCACCTGCGGTTCACCGACAGCATGCCTTTTCTAGCACTTTTACATTAGGTTCTACAATCAGTAACTTACACGAATTTTATTTTCTATATTAAAAAGTTATGTTAAAGTCAGGACAACGCCAAGGTAAACGTCATGTGACTGACTCATGTAGTGCGCACGCATCTACGTCAGGAAGTCCGAACATCATTAAGGTTAGGACGCATAACGCTCGCTGTACAAATTCTAGTGGGTGTAAAAAATGAGCTTTATCGCATGAACAAGATTATTGTTAGCTTATATAGTTTATTTTCTAATTTTCATACATTTCTTCTCTCGACTTTCCTAAATGTAAAAGTAATACATGCGATGATATATGTATATGCGCGTACTAACCTCGAAGACCTTTAGACTTCCTGGCTTAGACGCATGCGCACTACATGAGCCAATTATATAACGTCTATCTTGGCTTCAAAACATTCGGTCACGACTTTTTTATATAAGGGATAGGAATATTATGGTAAATTATTTATATTTTAATTGTATTACGTAATTTTAAATCTCATTTCATGATTGCAGTCCAATATATATTTATGCTTCTAGTATACGTAGTAAATATCCTCTTGGCGGGCAGCATCGGTGGGCACAAAATATTGATAGAAGTAGTATGCCCTTTCTAAAATCCTAGTTTTCCTTCCTTTTAATCGAATATATGTCAAACTGCTCAAAACTGCCAACGTTTTGAATTGATTGTTGTAGGGAAATAAAAGTCCATCGTAATGTTACGGTATAGGAGCTTTATGCTACTTTTTTTACTAAAACAATTATAAAATAAATAGGGAAAGAGTCAAAATTTTGTAGTTTTCAATAATTATTGAATGGTGATAGTTTCTGTACTGAGGTTCTGATTTACCTAACTAACTGTATCGATTAAAACAACGTTGTAATCTTATTAGTACTCACAAACGACTTGACGCAAGCGCAAAACGAGATAAATAAACAGCGTGAAAGAGAGCACATCGAGCTGCTCTCTCTCCGGAAGGGACGTGCGTCGATTTCATTACGGCGCGACTGCACAGCATTTGCGTAAACGCGCCCAAACGTCTACCAGCATTATAGAGCCGAGAACGGCTTTGCATAGCTCAATGAATACGCGCCTCGTGCGCTCGGCTACTGAATAAGCAGTGAGCGCGCGCAAATACCTTGCTTCGCTCTCTCCAGGCTTATTTACTCTAACGGATTAATCAATCTGCCGGTTAATGAGATCTTGCAAGTGAGTCGTTTGTTTTTTTTTGCGATGGACGAGAAGATTATTCTATCGGTGAAGGATAATGGATTATGTATATTTTTTGAGACCGTTGTGCTGCGTTCTCATGGCTAACTAAATACAATGACTTTTTCCGGTTTAAATTTAAGATTCTCGTGATGTTCTATTTACTTCAACAAATCTCAATACCGATTCTTCCAATACTCATTCCATGAATATCCTCCCACAATACTCCATCAAGGCCGCGCATCAGTGGTACATACAACTTCATCCTCGCAAGATGAGGATGCACCAGGTGGTCGCGTGAGCGCAATTGTCAACTTCTTCTTTTGTTCCGTAATAGACGTGTGGACAATCAATTTTCTCGCTCGCTTTGATTTATTGCTTGGTGGGTAACTATTATAAATCGTGGGTGGGGGGGGGGGGAAGGAGGAATGTATGTGGCAGACGACGTGTTGATTGCTTTAGGATACCTGTTGTTCGATGACAGTTTGTTCATATCCAATAACTCGTGTGGGTGAATCACGAATGAGTTGTTGATAAGCAAAACAGGAAATTGTAAATGTCCATTTTAGGCGGAGATTAATCGCCACCGATTAAAAATCAATCAGACTACGGGTACACACGAGCGTCTGCTTATACATCAACCCCCGTTATCGGCATCTCGCAACGTGTGCAGATAGCGTAATTAACGAGAGTTCAGTCTCTGCTCAGTCAGTCAAACGCATCACCGCGTATGCTCTCTCGCGATTAGCCTTTCGAGATCGGATTATTCAAATGAGCCGCCGGAGAGGGATTAATGGGATCGAGCGACTGGACACTTTTTCTTTCTCGCACTTAATGAGCACACGTACACAGATATTTCGCTTCGATGAAACTTTGTAGAGCGTGATTCTTTCGATATCAACGTGCGCGGATATATTTTTGAGACACGTTTCTAAATTTAGCCAAGCCCAGATAAGTTGTAATTTTTATGCCAGACTTAATTTTATTGACGTCTATTCGACAATTCATAACGACTCAGGCATCGGAGAAAATCCAAACCTCTTAAAGTCAGGAGTGAAGACCAGTCTTTCTTTCGCATGTTCTCGCTCTCGCGTCGGCCAATCTACCGCCGTCCTCAGCGGCGACTCAGTCCGGAAAATAATTACGAGACAAAAACTCATCATCAGCCCCGCAAATGGGGCCCATTAATAACGATGCGCGCTACAAAAATTTCGAGCGGGAGACGTATATCGACGAGCGAAAAAGGCCTAGCTTTAATCGCGTAAATAGAATTAGCTTGTACCACTTTGTTTCCATTTTTCACGTGGGCAAGTATGAAGTATCGGGTTTCATTTCGCGAATAGGCTTATTCCCATCGATTTATCATTCAATATTAGAAACGCCATGTTCATTATCTCATACAGTTATGGGTCCGCGCTCGAAACTATAAACTCTAATTTAAAGTAAACAAAATCCCAAAAGTCTGCTCATAAAATCGTCCCTGAAAAAAATCCAAACTCCGGCAAAAACAACGATGAAAACCCGGGACACGTCGGGTAATGCATTGCGCATTAGCGCCCTTTCCTGCCTACGCAAAATCCACCATATGTATTGTACATGAATGTATACCAAAAGAGATATTTCGACCTTGGAGAAGAGCCGCGCGTGCACATTAGTCCGTCGCGGCGTGGAGAGCAGGCGACCTGCTGCGCGCAAATTGGAGTCGTGGAGGCGCGCAATCACGAGCGGCGCGGAAAAGGCCCTTTGTGCTACGGGGCGCACCCCCGCTTCTTGACGTCAGCGGGAGATTGCCTACGGATTGCGAAGCATGAGGAACTTGATTCAGTTTTCGGGGAGAGAGTATTATGATGCTTTTTATTCTGGTGGGTGGATTTTATCGCTTATAGAGGAAGCGATTGGCAGATTTTCGTCAGGAAATTATGCGCTGTTTGGAAGGCAAATAGAAGAGAAAGTAGGTCGCTTTAATTGTTCGTTTTTAGCTCTGCAATTGCCATCTCTTGATTATGTGACATGAATTATTGATAAAGCGACGAAATTTTTCCTTCGTCACTCGCACTCGTCTAATTAAGCAGTTAACATGCCTACTTTTATCTCCTCTGCGTTTCCTAACGAACATAACTCTACACATTATTTCGAATATATTCCCGTCCCAAAAATGCACAAAAGTGTATAATAAAAACTCGGCGCACCGTTAAAACTCCAGTGTTGCGGCAGAGTTCGAAACGCCTCCATTTCCATATAATGATCAAGTCGTCATTGCGTAAACTCCAAAAAAATCTTCCTCCCCCGAAATTACATGCGCCGCGCCATAAATAATGATACACTTATACGAGTCGTACATCACTACCTCCCGCAACATACAAGCACCGCAAACAGAGACTTTTTTGGTTCCACGTGTCATTTCCACTTTTATTGTTATCGTTTCGTAGAAACATTCCAAATTCTTCTGCTTCGATTCCAGTCGCAACATTGACACAGTCTAGCGTAAATGCATCGTCAATTTCGTTCCGTTTCTTCGGCGCTTTTACGCTCCTCGGCTCTCGCAAAGACTTTACGATCGGCCTTGCGGGTGTATATGTGCCGGCTCCGAAAAATCAGCGATGCTGCAGCTCGCTAAAAGAGTGTGCATATAGCCTACGGAGGCTCTTGGCTGCTTTTAAACACAGTTGTTAGGAGCCGGCCTTCGTTGAGCGAGAGAGAGGGGGGGGGGGAAGAAAGAGAAAGAAAGAGTGCAATTCTTGATTTTCGCTCGCGCGCACGAGTCCCGAGGGTATGCGCGAGCCGAGCACGCGCGCATCCTGACGATTTGCTACTTTGCCCGCGAGGGAGAGCTGAAAATAAGGAGGATTTTCGGAGGAGGAGAAAAGAAGGGGGATTTCGTTGTCGAAGGAACAATGAGCTTGGCGTGTCTGCGGGTAATCAACAGTGCTTCAATAAAATAAGTAGGATCGTTAATGATCATGAGCCACGAGCGCTTTTCAGTTATAAAATACGCCGAGTGGACGACGCGCAAGGAGAAGAATGAATCGTCATTGATAAAATCGAAACATAATTGTGATTCTGAAGAAGTAACTTTTGTAGAGCCGTAAATATTATAATCAGCAATAACACCTACTCCTATAGAGCGCATCTCTTGCAGCATCAAATCAAACGAAATAACTAGTACCGCAAGCACCTACTAAAAGAAGTAAAGCCAGCTACTACCTCGAGGCTGTTTTTTCGCGCACGAGCCAACTTCGCGAGACGCGCTATTAACACCGACGCGCGTTTACAGCGCCCGTAGCGGAGTTCATTGAAAAAAAAGAGAAGAAAAAAGAGTCGTGCGCGCGCCCTTTGAATTTAGCGCGGAATATAAAGCAACCTGACCGGCAGCTCGAGGGGCTGCAATCATGCTCACGCGAGACTTGCACGGTCAGGCAGCGAGGCTTTTGGCTTCGAAATTTTGCTTTTCTTCTGATTTGATGGAAACATTGGTGGATTGTTGGAGATGGAGGAATAGACTCTTTTCACAGTGGAAAGAGTCTGGTATTATTTGGCGCGATGACGAGTGCGTGGGTTCGGAATTCGCTCACTGTTTAGAATAAATATTCGATTTGTTACATATTTTCTTGACTTTCCTAATGTTAACGTGGAACGAGACATTTATTTTACAATGACACTTGCCAGACTGGGGTACGTGTCAAATTTTCGCAATCTTTGCACAACTGGCTAACGTTTTCATTATTTACCTTAAAGTTGCCTAATTAGGAAGATTGTTTTAATTCCGTTTACACTTGTCGTGGCAATAATAATATGCGCCCAAATATTTGATTTACTAGATAATTCCACCCAAACTGTCTATCGACGTAAAGTTAACAAAACTCAGTGACTGGGAAATCCTTTTTGCTCATTCATGGCTTCGAAATTTCTCGATTATCACTGATTTAAAATATAAACCTTAATATTTTGCAACGTTTCCGCAATCTTTAAACAATATTATGATGTGTTTTACTATTTGCATAAATAAAGTAAGGTTATTTGAATTTTCCTCCACATGTTGCTAATGAAAAATTAAAAAAACAATGTCTTTATAGTCGCGCATGACAAAAAATTTACTAAAGCTTGAAGACATTGCAGAAAATTCTTTTATTATTAGCACAGCATATTGACCTGCATGCAAACAAAAAATCCATTAATAATTGAAAATTTTCGAATCACAAACAATCGCGACAATACAAACTTTAATATTCAGCTCAAATTATCAAAATATACTTTGCAAATTCGTACAATCCGTAGAAGATGATGACGGGTAATGAGTCGCAAATTACGAAGGAAGCTCATGCAAATTTTATTCAATCCTCTGCGGCGAAGTAAATAACACGAATGACTAATCGTATTCAAAATTCAGCCGGCGGTATCAAGAAAAATATCGAGCTTCGCAGAGCAGTAGACCTAATTTGCCTATACACAGAAATCGAAGCCCCGCATGAGATACAAATCTACAAATTGCATCTCGAGGGTGCGACGCCATCGATAATTGCCGGCCGATTCATCCCTCTATACCTGTATATGTGTATACGAATTTGCATACACACATCGTGCATAATACAACAGTTAAATCTGACAACGAAGTGAAAGGCCAAATCTCTCGGAGGGTGTGTGTAGGAAAAAAGTCGTAGCGACGTGCGTGACCACCGTCGAGTTTTCGGGCGTAGACATGTGCCGGCGGTGCAGCCTGCAAATGATAGCCGCGCGCGGCATATGGCTGCAGTTTTACAGGACCGAAATATGCAACGGATACCAGTTCAAAACTCTTTTTCGCCAAGGGAGACTAGGCGCCTCTTCCTTTCAAATCTACGAAATCGTTTGCTATTATTTCTCTGCGACCGACGGTTTCTTTTTCGCCTACGGTCTGGTCTGCCTCTGCCGCTGCTGCATTTGAGGTTCTATGAGTGGCTGTCTTTTTGTGGGTACATTTTGGGGAATAAAAGTCGCTGACGAGGTGGTGATGCATCATCTGCGCTCTCCCTCCAGTGCTTGCTTTTTGTTTCTATGTGCAATTATTCCTGTGGTTTAGGTAAACTTCAAATTTGTCACAATTATTGACATTAGTTAACGTGTATTTAAATGAAGATTTTTTATAAGGTTCAGCTCGCGCTACAAGGTTGAAATGATTGCTAAAACATGGTCACATACTAATTGTTAAAAAATAAACTCAAATGTGGTCAGAATGCCCAAAAGTGGTTGTTAATGTTAAAATTCAGTAGTGTGATAAACTATTTGACATATACCTTTTTGGAAATTCCAGTGGCTGCTGAATCAGTTGGAATCACACTTATTATTTTATCTCTAGAACTGTCAAATTTAGTATTTAGACCCAAAAAGCCGGTGAAAGACAAAATTTTGAATTTTGACATTATATCATTACAAAGGCACTTAGGTATATTCAGTTGCTTATGTTCTATTATTAATGATTTATTATTTTTTGTATGAGAGAGGATGACGGATTTTGAGGTTAGTCGGTACGAGAGAAACGCCATCTGCACGCAACACTACTCACGATAGCCATTAAATTCATATGTTAACTATTAACATACAGATATTTCCCGCAATATTTTGTATGTATACTATAGAAATCTATAGTATATATACAAACTGTTTTTGTTTCGTATATAATACGTGTAAGATGTTCACGAATAAATTAGCAATCATTGCTCCTAACGTGTGTACATGTTTACGGCAATGATATCTTTCTCTCAGTATAAAAACACTTGATTTGAACTTCTAACACACCACAAACTATTTTCTAGAAGTCTTGACGAAACTCAAAATTTTACTATTACAAAGCTATCTCTAGGAAGTGAAAATGGATCGACCCTAACCAATTTCTTATTCCACGCATAACATTAATATTTATGAAAAAAAAAAAAAAACTTATAATATGCTCTAACGGAATATACTATGATTTACTTCATTAGTGACTACATTTGTAGTTTTATGAGTGTAATATTACTTTTTGGATCTGTGTCAACAAGCACTAGAAATTTAAGATTCACACAATGATAACGCGCATCAAATTGACTCCGATGAGGAACAAGCCGGAACAACGTACACCTGTGATGTATTTCGACTCATCGTCTTATCGTGATTAGATACATAAGTTTTGAGTATTGCAGACATACTGATTTTGCACAAAGCAAAGTCTGCTGATAATAATGTCGTTTAACTCGTATAAATTTCTACATTTTTTTAAAACGACAATGATGAGCTGCTTCGGTAAATTTTGAAAATAATGTAATTTTTTTATTTCGATTGGCAATTCATAATTTCAAGAAGTTTCCGCCGTGAACTATCTTATTACCTATCTCCTCAATATATTCAAAGACATTAAACGTTGTATTACCTTCAATCTCCTACTGCCGCTTTCGACTCTGCGCCGAACGAGCCAACGAGATCTAGGAAAGGAAACGATGGACACTCAGTGCCTCGATGCATCTTCCGCTAAACATAAGCGACGCTTAACAAACCCACACAAAGTGAAAGGACTAATTAATACTTGAAAGTCATATGGCCGTGAAAGAATACGTGGGGGTATTAAGCTTGATCGAGTAGGATAATCACCTGGAAAGAGAACAAGGTTCAGAGCGGTCGAGATTCCGTTCGGGATAAACGACGAAGATTCATGAAATATCGCATGCATTTTTTTAAAATTTTGGGTTTAATAAGAGTGTATATTTTATGTCTTTATTGACTGACGGTACTTTTAACGCCATGAAATCAAGGCAAAAGCGGACGATATGAACCGGGGACATGTTTCTTAGACATATCATCCTCATAACTCGTGAGTCTCATGAAAAGAAATCTTCATCATTCGGGAAATATTTTTATTAGATGTAGACCAGTCGTGGGAGATAATGATGTGGATGTGTGCTGATGTACAACGTTTTTTTTTTTAATTGGTCCGCAAAAATGTACAGAATCGGAATATCA